>MJUU01029573.1:223212-234981 GCA_002080025.1 Modiolus philippinarum | reverse complement strand
TAATACATATTTTCTAGAATTATGATAATGTATGAATTTACGTTTTTTTTACTGAATTACTATAGACGAACACTGTTACTACTCCTGGAACTAGTCCTTATCGACGGAGTAACAAATATGTTTCTTTCATATAAACCAGAGGCTCCCAAGAGCCTGTATCACTCACATGGCTTTAAGTTGCCACAATCAAGCTAACATTGTAAGTTATACAGTTGACTTTTAGTCTCTCAAACTTTGGTAGCTCGAACACCACCAATATCTTGAACTGTATTTAAAGTCTGGTCATATTTAACTATATTTCTTTGTTGGGCTTTTTTGACAAAAAAGAGTTTCTGCTAAGTAACACTTTCGACACCAGTTTTGAAGTTGGAGACATTATTTTGTAAATGACAGTTAACGAACAATCTTCAACATCGGTTTTTAAGTCGCAATTGGAAACCTAAATTTCATTGAAATCGGACAATATTGAATTTTCCCGCCTTTTTGGGGGCAGCTATTTTGAAAATGGCCGTCAGCGAACAATTTTCAACATCAGTTTTGAAGTTGCGACATTAATATCTATTTGGAAACCAAATGTCATTTGGACAATGTTGAATTTTCCCGCCTTTTTGGCAGCCATTTAAAAATGACAGTCAACAAACAATTTTCAACATCCGTTTTGAAGTAGCGACATCAATATCCACATGGATACCAAATTTCATTGAAATCGGACAATGTTGAATTTTCCCGCCTTTTTTGGTGGCCATTTTGAAAATGGCGGTCAACGAATAAATTTTAACATCGGATTTGAAGTTGCGACTTCAATACCTATTTTGAAACAAAATTTCATTGAAATCGGACAATTATGTTGTATTTTCCTGCCTTTTTGGCGGCCATTTTGAAAATGGCGGTCAATGAACAATTTTCAACACCGGTTTTGAAGTCGCAATATCAATATCTATTTCGAAACCAAATTTTATTGAAATCAGACAATGTTGAATTTTTCCGCCTTTATTTGGCGGCCATTTTCAAAAAGGTGGTCAACGAACAATTTTCAACACCAGTTTTGAAGTCGCCACAACATGGCAAACATTTTATCAATTTACACTTAACCTTCATCTTCTATAGTTTTGGAAATAAATGACAAAAAATATGAAAATATTAAAAATTCTGTGATAAGGACACAGACACTTGTCTCTCAGAAAAAAATTCCCCTATACCCTTACATAACACGTAAGGGTATAGGGATTTTTTTCTGAGAGACAAGTGCCTGTGGAAAAAATGGCAATATCTCCTACAAGGGTTTTTGGATTTTCTTCAAAATTTCAGGGTAGGAAGATCTTGATATGCTGAACATTAGTGCAATTTACACTTGACCTCTATCTGTTACAGCTTTTGAAATAAAAAATAAAGAATGCACAAATTTTGAAAATTTTACGGAAAAAGGGCTATAACTCCGAGATGGGTTTTCAGACTTTCTTCAACATTGTGGGTAGATCTCATCATGCTGATAATTTTAACCTCCGTCAGATTTTTTATATCTGTAACGGTTTTCGAGTTATTGGCCAAAAACTGCGATTTAACCCAATGTTCTATTTTTAGCAACGGTGGCCATGTTGTTTGACCTGCCACCTTATCGGACACAATTTTGAGAAGCCATTATGTGGTGATGATTTAGGCCAAGTTTGGTTACATTTGGCCCAGTGGTTTCAGAGGAGATGATTTTTGAAATTGTTGACAGTCGGGCGGACGACGGACGCGTGGTGATAGCAAAAGCTCACATGGCCTTTTAGGCTATTTGAGCTAAATAAGCAAGCGAATTTCCATCCTAAACCCGAGCCTGAGTCGTGGAAACAATAACAGAAAACTAAAATTTTCTCTAAATGTGAATGAATTTGGCATACGAGATGTTAGTATTTTATAATATGAAAAAGAAAGGAAATGGGGTAAATGTCAAGGAGACAACATCCCATATCTAGATTAAAACGACCCAAAACAAAGCATTTACATTTGTCTTTTGTATTTTTATTGTGGTTTTTTTTCTTGTGCAGTTTCTATTTACTTTGTGGCATGTGGCTATGTTTTTCGGCCATTGTAGGTGTTTCCTGTCATCTTTTTTTATTCTCTCTAGGGGTCATCGTACAGTCTTCAACACAGTGAGAAACCTCACACCATAAAGCAAGCCCTAAATGGCCCGAAAAAGGTAAAAAAGTGAATAAATCAATGAAAACAAACCACAACCAATAACCCAAATATCAAGAAAGTAACATTTATAAGAAGACAAGGACACGCCAATGACCAACATATTCCTGACTTGGGACAGGCGTAAAAAATGCGGTGGGGTTAAACTCGTATTCTTGGAACCAAACTATATTCGGGTCGTGAAGTGTGTCTTCTCACCTTGGGACATATTTTGATAACTTCAATTAATCAAGAATATGGAAATACATGTACATAGTCATGTAATTCAACCAAATCAGAAAAGACTGTGACAAACCCAGAACAGAAGCTGGCCATGTGATTTTTGTTTGTTGCAGACAACTGAAAAAGATAAATTATCTTCATTATTCAATCTCTGTATTAAGTTAATTTATTGTTAAAAGTCTTCAGAAGGCCAAGAATAAAATAATTGTCAATCAAGAAGAAAGATCGGGCATACAGGGTTTAGGGAGACCAGGCGAATGGGGGCGGGAGAAAAGGAAAGGGTGTGAGAAAGGGAGAAATGAAAGGGAGGCCGGGAGAGGGGGTGGGAGGCAGAAAAGAAGGGGTGGGAGAAAGGAGAGAGGATATGTGAGAAAGGAGCAAAGTGGTGCTCAGATGAACAAGGATGAAATTATAGTCAATCAAGAACAAAGCCCCTCCAATTGATCGTCAAGTGATTTCATAACACCATCCCATTGCATATTAACGTGATATTGTAAGAAAAGTTTAGGTTGACTGGGCGGAATCACCTGTCATTCAGGATTTGATCATTCGAAAACATGAATAGGTACAATAGACCAAATGCATGGTGATCTTATTATAAGTTCAATAATTGTTTGATTGGTGAATGTTCCTATCTATATTTTGATCTATATCATACAAATACAAACTATTTGCTTTTGGAAAGTGTTCACTATAAAGATAATTCTTAATTTTATTGTAATTTTTAACACCTAATGTTGGCACTTCACTGAATAAGTAAATTTACCGCAGTTCAAAGTTTAAGACAAACTCCACCCAGTCAATCTTAAGTTTTTTTTTTAAATATATGCCGATGCATATTATACGGACGCTATAAATTCTTTAAAACAATAGTAGAATTACAATTCTAATTAGTAATACATGAAGAGTGATAATATATAGTAAATTAGTTTAACGATGTTTATATATATATATATATATTTTTTTTTAGACAACACTGCTATAATTGCTGGTGTGGCGTCTGTAGCTGCTGTAGCGACGTTGGCAGGAATAGGCTTTGGAATTGCAAAGGCAATGGAGGCTATGTGAGTAAAACATATCTTGGGATAGTAATGGATTTGATTTGATTCCTGACTGGTTTTTAATGCCCGTGAAAATCTAAGAATCGGGGTAGGGGTGCCACAGTATCTGGTAACATTAGGATAGGTATTTCATATTTTGCATGTGAATTCTGTTTAGCAAGACCTTTAAACGGTACCAGAATAATTGACCTAATGACCTTGACCTTGGGAGGATACAAGACTTTAAAAAACGTATGAGGGATTTTCTTTTGAGTAGTAATATATTAACAGGGAAAATGATAATAATTTTATGATAAGGCCAATGTTTACATTCTTAATTATTTGGATAGCCCGATAGTTTTTTACAAAGCTTCTAATTATGAACAAATTTATGTCATTTGTTCATTAAATGTAGATTAAGATAATATTTGAGAATGGACACTTATCTGATTTGCCCAGCTAAAATTTACCCGGCATCATTTCTTATTAGCTTTGTTAATATGGGGATTTTACAGTGGAAATGTATGAATAGGCATGGATTTTTATAATTATAAATATATGATAAAGTAATGGTATTGGAACTATCAAAACAAACTGTAATCAAATGACCTCGCATCGTGTGTATATATGTGTGTATAAATATATATATAGAATAGTTGAAGTTTTGTTTCAAAAACATTGCCGATATAATGGACGATCCCGCTTTGTGGGCGAGTCTATTATTGGAGACAATATTTGAAGGACCCTAAACAAAACTTCATTCCGTGTATTGCATTCGATAGATGTCCTTAGTACTGGATTTGGCTTCCCATTTCGATATTTTTGGAAATGAGTACTTCTTTTTGGACTACTTTTGGATTCTGGCTTTCCATATATTTGATTTTAATGCTGCTGATGAGAGGTTACTCCTTGAAACACGTGTACAGCATAATGAAATTTGCTGTTTTTTTTTTGCAACCTCGGTATTTTTTGTATTCTTTTTATCGGTAATTAACGTATTCATTTGATACAACAAATTTTGAAAAATGAAGATAAATTTGGAAGAAATCATGAAATTGACTATTGATTATGCGACCCTTTACGGTTTTTGTAGATGGATATTTCTTTGTTTAAATTGATGCATTGATTGAAAGGAATCAAGTTACTTTTTTGCAAATTTTTTGTCGTATTCGGGCAGTTGCAAATATTGAAAATATTTGCCTCGAGAGATCAAAGGAAACTCATACAAATTACCGATAGATATAGAATAATGGAAATTTTGTTTTTGATACGAAAAATATTGTCGACATAATGGACTAGCCCCCTTTGTGGGCGAGTCTATTATTGGAGACAATATTTGAAGTATCAGAAACAAACCTTCTATTATTCTTTTTATCGGCAATTAACCACATCATTTAATAAAACAAATTTTGAATTTGAAGAAATCGGGAAATTGACTATTGATTAGATAAAGAATTTGTACGATACTAATGGTTTTTGTAGCTGTACATTTCTTTGTTTCCATTGATGCACTGGTTGACAAAGAAGGCGTGGTCTGTGATTTTTTTTGCCAATATTTTTTCGTCTTCGGACAGTAGCAAATGACTGAAAATATTTGACTCATAAGATCAAAGTAAACGCATACAAATTACCGTTAAAAATATTACATGTAGGATTTGAAGAGCAATTTCGATCTAGTTTCGTGACATCTTTAAAAATGTTGTTCCAGTGTTTCATTTATCATTTCAATACATGTACGGCGTGATAAATTTAGTACTTTTGTCGGACTAATCTGCTTATTCGTGTCAGTCGACGTTCCCCGACTAAAATTATGTCGACAAAATTTACCCACAAAAACTGAAACTTAGCAAAACGTGATATTAAACATTACCCTTTCCTGTACCTAATATCATTATTGACTCTGGTTTAATAAAGACAAAAGGGTTGCTTTTAATTCCCTCTCTCACATGGAAAGCCAAAGTTGTCAAAATTCCTAATAGTGAATTCTTTATTTTTAGCTCCTTATTCTATATTTTACTTTCTACATTCTAAATTTTTACTTCTTTTTTCGAATTCTTACTTCTGTATTCTGAATTCTGAGTTCGAAATTCCAACTCATACATCCTGTCTTCCTCATTTCTAATTCTTACTTCTAAATTATCACCCTAAATTCCAATTTCTTCAATTTAAATTTATATTTTTCTTAATTCATAATTTTAAATGCTGGTTTCTTAAATACTAATCCCAAGGAAGAAGTTTCAATTATGAAAATAGAAACAAGAATTTAGAAGTAAGCATTATTTAAAATTTAAAGAAAAATTTAAGTCAGCTAAACGTTTAAGAGGTTCAATCACAAAGGTGTTTGACGTGGATATTATTTGATACCAGGTGGGAAAGAATATTATCGATTTTGGAGAAAGTAGGCCAGAGGTGAAGGTTGCATCAAGCGAAACAAGATTAAAAATTTCATGAAAATTACGTTTCCGACTTTAACTCAGAAAATTTAGATTCAATTCAAATCAAATTTTGACATATTGATGGATTCCATTAGAAGAGGAAACTTATTGATTTTGGAGTAAAATGGTCCAAGATCATGGTCACAATGGTTGAAACTATATAAATATCAGAAAAAAATTGGTTTCTAGACAATAACTAAAACATTTACATCAAATTCAATTGAAACTTTGATATATATTGTTGAGTAAAAGAAAGAGAAAATGTATAGATTTTGGAGAAAGTAGGTCAAAGGTAAAGGTCATAGTTACTGAAAACAGATCAAATTTTTCCAATACTAGTAATAATATGTGGTTTCTGGATGATAGTTCAAAAAGTTTACTTCTGATTCAAAGAAATTTTGGTATTTTCTTTTTCTTCAAGATATTTTAAAAACCTGTATTGATTGACAAGGACAGGTTATTTTATTTTATTTTATTTTATTTATTTATTTATTTTGTTTTTTTTTTGGTGAAGAGTAGGTCTTTCCAACTATTTTGGATTATTCCTTTCCATATCACTTGATTAGATTGCTGCTGATGAGAGGTTACTCATTGAAAAACGTGTACACTTTAAAACAACGGAAGACCAAAGGAACAAGTAATATGATTTATATATTGAAATGTCAAGAATTTTTAATGTAACAAGAAACATGAAATTTGACCTTTTTGAATTCTTAGAATTTTGAATATTAGAAAGGAAAGATAACAGATAAAAAAATTTTGAAATAGTTGTTCCTGGACAATTGCTTTTAAAAATCCACGTTAACTTGGTCTTACAAGATATGAAATTGAAACTTCGCTTGTGCACCCTGGTGCCATTTGGATATTTATTTATTAAGGTTAGAAACCACTGATTAATTTCTTTAACATTATGAACTGAATTTTTCCATTTCCCATTCTTAATCGACCTTTATGAAACCATATATTTTCAGAGAGAGAGAGAGAGAGAGAGAGAGAGCTACATATCTCGTAAACAGAGTATCAAAGTTTCTGTTTACCTTAAAAGCCATACTAGAGGGTTCCGAATGTTCCGAGAATACCCATCTATAAAGATACACGACCACAGCCAAAAATTGTGTTATCATAGTTTACCAGAAAATCCCCATGACAAGTATCATTTATTTCTATCCGACATATGTCTCTAAAGACAAAAAAGACTTTCTTTATAGAAAGTTACTGGTTTAATTAAACTTATAACCCGTTAAAATAATAAGGTTTCATTCCGTGTATTGCACTCGGTGGATGTCTTTGGACTCGGATTTGGCTTCCTATTTCGATATTTTTTTGGTGAGGAGTAATTATTTCTAGGTATTTTTGGATTATGGCTTTCCATGCTGCTGATGAAGGTTACTCCTTGAAGAACCTGTACAATATAAAACAACAGCAGTAGAGGACCGAAGGAACAACTGTTTATTGTGCAACCTGGGTATTTTTTTTTTTGTACTAACATAGCCAAGATAAGACAAATACTTTATTATAGTCCACCACATATAACATTTACAATAAAATATCAACATACACATAAATATAAGCATATAAAAAAAACCACTCATAAAGGAGTCATGAGAGACTGTTATAAAAATATTCAATTGCATTGAATAATAATAAAACACCAAATTAAAACAATGTAAAATAGAGAAGACATTGTCTCATGGCAGATTTTGGCTATATAGAAACATTCATTTTCAGTAGAGGACCGAAGGAACAACAGTTTATTATGCAACCTGGGTATTATTTGTACTAAAATATGTTCCAAGCTCTAATTGACTCAATTGGTGGTTTGGCACCTTAATGTGATATCAAAACTTCCCCCAGTGTAATCATGTTTTTATAGTTAATTCTTATCTTAAATAAAGACAATTATATCACTTTTCAAGCATATTCTTCTTTGCAACACTATCATCGCTTTGTTTAAGATGAAAAACTTGGACACAAAACCAGAAATATTTTTTTATGCAAATAGATCCTTATCCATAATTCATTAAAAACTTTCAGAGTATTTTGCCTTAAAAAATCTGCAAATGTATAAAGCTGCCTTTAAAATTATGAAATTATGCTAAAACATATCCCCTTCTCCCAATTTGAAAAGGTGTCTTTGAGGTAGATTTTTGCACTTGAAATAGTCTAACTTCTGGTTGTGGTCATACAAATGGCAAGGCAAATGCAGAAATTGACGCAAAAAGGACATGAAGACAGAAATTGTGAGAGAAAATATTACAGAAAACTCCCGCAATGGCCGAAAATCCCAATTACATTTCACAATTCAGTTTTGTTTATTTTTGAACCTAAGAATATTTAGTCTTTGAGTAAGGGGGAAAGCCGATATCACTAGGTACAATGGTAGTGTTAAAATTGCTAAAAAAAAACATGCAGGTGCATTTATTTTCTTAACTATGCTTAAATATATAATAAAATAAAACAAAAACAAAAAACCAATTTTGACATTGTGGACCCTAAAATGAAAATTATATCATGTCTAGTATATTTTTTTTATTTCTTGGGTTCATTAACAATGACAGGATACACATCAAATTGCATATGTAAGCGTCATTACTGCTCTATTGTATAAATATCGGAAGGCATCTCAATCAGGGTTGTCGCCTTTTGTCGAGACACGGAGGACATGAAATATATATCTTAAACAAAGACAATCTGCTATATTTGATGTTTTCAAACTATTTCACACAGTTATCCCTTCTAATTTTTTCACAAAATTATAAAAATGGTTGAAAATTGGAATTTTAGAGTGTCAAAATACAGAAATATTACATACCAATTTTTGGGCTTATATTGTGACACAAGCTGAAGCTAATACTTCAAACTTTACCTCAAATTCCTCAAACATACATGTTTACATCAATGTAAGCTGTTAACAACTTTTAATGAAATGTTTTAACTTTTCAGCATATTGTGTATTGAGGGTAGAAATCACCAGTTCATTTCTTTTACATTTTCAATTAAATTTCCAAATTTACAAAACTGTCTGGACAATTTATTAAGTTAAGTTAAACCTTTATGAAACCATATATTTACCCAAAGGTACATATCTCATCTACAATAGATCAAAATTTCAGCATACCTTTAAATTAACAATGAAAAGATATGGAGTAAATGCACATGAGATAAATTGGTAAAATCAAGTAGTTTCAAAGCTTGTAAAGCCTTCTAAGAGGGTTCTGAAGGCCGGAAAAACCCCGTCTATACAACCCGTATGATAAGTATTCAAATGATAACATTGGTCTCAAAATTATATAAGCTTAATATATCAATGTTCATATGTGTATCATCTTTATTTCATTCCGACACAAATTTTAAAAGATGCAAGAATTCGAATATATATCTAGATTCTAAAATACCTACTTTGACATATTTTCATAGTTCCGATTGGCTGATTTGTTGGATATACACCTAAATCTGTTATCGTTCATTGGATTAGAGGGTCCAAAACCGTGGCCATACAAACATCAAATTACAAAGATAATAAAAACACGTACGATGATATCATAGCCAATGACATCTGCTTCGTTAAATATAGTAATTGGTGACCTTTCGCAAAAGCAAAAAAAAAAAAAAAAAAACGTACGATNATATCAAAGCCAATGACTTCTGCTTCGTTAAATATAGTAATTGGCGACCTTTCGCAAAAGCAAAAAAAAACTTCTGTCAGAGATATTTGAAATATTCTTCCACAATATTTTTGTATATGTATCAAATACTAATACTCTTTCTTATACTAGTAAAAAAATAGGCATAAATTAAAAAAAATCCCGTTTAAGATTACTTTGCAAGCAAAATAAAGAATTTTTCAAACAAAAAGCTATCATTGATCAAATTAAATACCAAATTATCAGGATATATAATGCAATCAATACAAATGCATGTCTGTTCAAATGCGAATTGGAAAATTCGGGACAAAAGTATCATTATGTATCATATTTTACGAAAGGATATGGAGTAAATGAAAATGAGACCATAACACATATGTTAACTCCAACTGCAATAATTTTAATGAACTGTATGGCCATTTCGGAAATTAATTCCTCATCACCAGCCTGTGTGTAATTCTTGCTTTATGCTATAGATTGAAGACTTTTACAGGAAGTTGAGTGCTCAAATCCCTACAGTATTAGCTGCGGTTGGAATGTATGGACAAGCTCCATTAGGACCAAGCAAAGCCAAGTTTACTACAAAATTTGAACAGTCTGGAATACCTCTAGGGAATGTAATCCCATCACACGCACCAGTACAGACGTTCAACACACCAAGATCTGTTGCTTCTATTATAATGATGGATTAATGATTGATTTTATCTATTTACATTTCTATAATTCAGAATTGATATTAAAAACACAGTTGTTAAAATTACTGCGTTTCTTCGAAGAATTATCATTTATACGTATAACAGAACTGCAGATGAATGAACATCAAGTAATGCATACCAAATAACAACTCGTGAGCCCTTTGTTAAGTATTGGTTTAAGTAAGAGTATGCTGAAATCAATGTCATTTGTTCTAATGAAGTATTCATTTCATCCCTGTGAACAACACCCTTAATTAGAAATGTCACTATTACTATGCAGTCATCAAACTAGCAGAAAAGCCCTTCCCTCAAGTGTGCTACATTGTTCTTTCTAGTAAAATGGAAATATAAAAGCTATAGTTTTACAGACGACAGTACCAAAAATAATATATTTAAGAGCTTGAACGCAAATCTTTTTTCCCAACATTAAAAAAGTTGGGATCGCTATCCAAATAACAAAGTCAGGAAACAGTATCGCTGACGTAGGACTCAATTTATCAGAAAAATCTACGAGCCATCTTTTGTCCTACATCTCGATGTTAATCAACTGAGTGAAAAATACGTCAAGGGGACCAAACATAACAACAGTGGTATAAATCTACCAAAACAACGGCGGTAGAATACCGAAGGAACAAGGGAAGCGATGACCACAAAAATCAAAGTCCAAAGACATGACAAAACAGCAGCAGAGAAAAACAAGGACAAAACAAGGAAGTGAGACAGCTACAATGTATGGAAAAAAAGATAACATTAAGAGCTAAGGCACTCATAGTGTGAACTCCCATGAAAACCGAGAGTGACATCAGGTGCTCTGGAAGGGTAAGCATGGCCTGCTCCGCTAGCGGCACCATTCATCTTTTCAGTGAGTCAACCCAGGGTTGAGTCAAATCCGGTTATGTCAAATCCCTGAAGACGTGAAATCTAGCTGAAAATATCTGTTTTCATTTGGGACACATACACATCATATCTGTCAATGATGTCATGGTGACGACCATAGAATTTCTGAAGGGATGAAAAAAACAAAGACTGAACTGTCACGGAACAGAAGTTCTGTCATAACATTTGTTCCAAAAGGATAAAATATTATGGAATATCTTTTCCAAAGGAACAAATATTTCGGTATTTGTTCCTAACGGAATAAACGTTATATAATAGATGTATCCAAAAGAAGAAATATTATATCAATTTGCGCCTGTCCTAAGTCAGGAAATTTATGAAGCCTTTGCGTGTCTTGTCTTTCTCTAGTTAGTTTACTTTATGTCTATAGGAGTCTTGGATGATGTTTATTTCGCTGAACTTGATTACTCTTTATTCAGGGGCCGACTCCGACCTGCCGTTGTGTGTGGTGTTTTCTCATCGTTCATTGAAGATCTTATGGTGGCTTTGAGTTGTTATTGCTCCCCTTTGGGTCGTTGTCTCTTTGACACATTCCCCGTTTCCCTTCTTTTTTCTATCATAATATTTCTTCCAAAGGAACTTATGTTAGGCGGAACAAATATACACTGACAGCTGTCAAATCCCCGACTAAGCAGCTTTTGGAACAGTGTTTTTG
>MJUU01029573.1:210316-220491 GCA_002080025.1 Modiolus philippinarum | reverse complement strand
TTGCACAATTTCAGGTCAAGGGTACATCGTCTATGTAGCGGACGCTGAAATTAAAGGACTGGGCTAAATGTTTTTGTTTTTTTCTGTGTTAGCCTTGTAAAAACTTCGCCTCATACGAGAAAAGAAGGAGATCAGCTAAAAGTGGCGCGCAGTTAGTTTTCATTGGAATCCCCATTGTCTGTTGAAAAACGCGGCCTCCAATTTCGACAAAAATATTATCTATTAAAAATTCCAACATCTTAATTACGTCATTTTCCGTGTACATCTTGTTTGACTCAGTTTGGTTCTTTACAAAATACAAAATGTATGTTTTGTCTTTCAAAGACAATATATTTCACTATCCTTTTGTTAAAGTTTCAAAGATAAACTGCTTACCCTCTATTACATAAGAACTATGGTGAGAGTATCGTGTCTCTAAGGTATCCCAAAAATATCATAGGCACATAAATTTTTAAATACTACAAATTTTTTTTGTAATTCTATTGGAAAATGCCAAAATGATCAGAAGTTTTATATCGAAATATTTAGTAATTCTATTAAAAAATGCCAAAATGATCAAAGTTTTTTACCGAAATATTTAGTAATTCTATTGAAAAATGCCAAATGATCAGAAGTTTTATACCGAAATATTTAGTAATTCTATTGAAAAATGCCAAAATTATTAGAAGTTTTATACACTGACGATAAAGTATACATGACAGGTAAGTAATTGGTCGAATATGGAAAGATCTTATGAAGGATGTTGTCAGTCGCTTTGTGTTTTTTATCCTGTTGCAAGAGGCAGCGAATATGTACATTTTTATTTCTAGAAATGAACAAGATGGGTAATTCTATTTAATTAATTAATTGATTTGAACATCCTATAAAAAGTATCGACAAGTAAATTGTATGGAACGCCATAGCTGTCTTACGTGCTTGATTTAATTATATGCTGTGGTTCTTTTATTATATGCGGTGGCTTCATAATTATAAGCTGTGCTTTATTATTAGGCTAAAAAAAGATAAAAGAGAATGAAATGTTACAAAATCTCCCCCTCTGAAACTACAAAAGGCAATTCAAGCCAAACTTTAAAATGATCTCTGGGTGGTTCCTTTTCAAAATTGTGTCCGATGACCAACGACCTCGGATCAAACTAAAAATAGAAAAAAGAGGAAGAATTTTGAAAATCTTCTCTTGCATTTATTTGTAAATATTGTTCGATTTTTTACCAAACTTTGCTAAAATTGTGCTTTGGTATTATACTTCCAAACTTGTGTCCGGCATTTCCTATGCCTGACCTAGATGGCCGCAACAGCCGTTCTTAGTTTAACATGGAACCATATGATAAATTCATATTTTTTTTATCTTGAAGTGCTTGCTCAATTTATACTAACTTTGGTGGTATTGTCACCTTTTTAGAATCTGCCGACCAAAATGGACGAACTAATTTTAATATAGGACCCTATAGAAATTTCTTTAGTTTTTAGTCTGGAAGTGCTTCCTCAGTTTACACAAAACTTGGTGAAATAGTCACTAGTTGGGTCCCTTTCACTATTTTATTTGATGATTCCGTCCTTTAACCAAGATTACCCCCCTCTAATAGCAACGTCGGGGCTAATTCTAATTAGACTGACATATGAACCTTAGGGAACTTCAGCATTTTTTTCTCTCTGGATCTGCTCACTCAACTGGAACCGAACTCTGGTGGAATGGTCACTAGTTGAATCGATTTCAGAGTGGCATCTGTCGACCTCATCTGCCAACCAAGATCGCCATCTCAGCCAAACTTAATTTAACAGAGCACCCTCTTTGAATTTCACCCTATTTTATTCTGGAACTACTCACACAATTGGAGCCAAACTTCGGTGGAATGGTCATTAGGTAAACCCCTTGAAAAGTATATCCGTTGACCCTATCTGCTATCCAAAATGGCCCCCTGAACCGAACTTAGTTTAACATACGACCCTATGGCAATTTCATTATTTTTTCCTTCTGTAATTACGTACTGGGTTGGAACCAGTTAAATTTATATAGTTTTGATGTGTATATGATCTTAGCAGCTGTGAACAAGGTGACAGTTATCACTGCATTTTCCAGGTAAACACCTACCCTCCAATATTTCTGCAATCTAGAGCAATGACTATAAAAAAAAAATACAGTGATCCCCGTTCTCAAAACAGTTGTTTTTTTGAAATAGAAGTAGAAGTGGCGCCATCAGAAATGATGGCTATCCCCGTAGTTCCCTGTTTGACACAGAAAACAGTTGTTTTAGACCCTGGGCATAATTTTTCTCTACATTTTGGATCTCAAATTATCGATAGTCACTATTTTTGTTAAAAAGGGAAACAAGAATATATTGTTACTGGGTAGAAGTCCAAAAAATCAGTTGTCTTTGAGATTTTCAGGAAGTTTACCAAAATTGGAATCAAATATTTTGGAAATCAATTGATCAAAATGTTTGTACTAATGGGAACAAATTCTAAAAGTATGGTTGCTAAATAGGTTTCCAAAATAAATGGTCTTTGTTTGAGACTTTCAGGATAGTAACCAAAGTTGGAATCACGTTTTTGAATTCTAAGGATTCAGAATTTTGTTTTTTTTCTAAACACTTACCAAAATATAATATTATATGCTAAAATTTCAAAATTAGTCTTTGACATTTTCGGGAAATTTTCCAAAGTTGCAACCGGAATCAAAATGCCTAAAATTAATGCACATATACAGACAATATGCAACATTTCTATAACAAAATAAAATTCATAAATCCAAAAATATATGAAAGTTCCACTGACAAGCTCACATAAGTAAACAAGAGGGTCTCAAAAGCCTTCATCACTCAACTTGCTCTGACTAACATAGACAGTTTATGTTAAAAAGCCCATAGTTCCAATATGCCCAGTAGAAGAGATCTCTGCTAGTGTTTCCGATAGGATCAAATGTTAAACTATGTTCCCTGCTGGCAGCCATCTTGGATAAAGTGTGAACCTGCAAAACAATATTACTTTGCAGGGGACCACATGAAGACTATTTTGATTCAGTTTGGTTCTAATTGGCTTAGCTAAAGTCGTAATAACGTATGGAATGGTTTCAATAAGTCTCAATTTAATTTGACTGATCTGAAATCAATAAGATGAGAACTTTAGAACAAAATGTATTAATGTACTGTTGCATTTTGATTTAAACTAGAGGCTCTCAAGAGCCTGTAGCTCACCTGGTCCAAAGCTAGCATAGACAATAACCTTAATGATAAAAAGTATCATTTCTAGTGTGATAATAAACCGAGATGTATTATGGCCCACTGTGTCAGAGGAGATGATCTTTGAATGTGTTTTCCCATAGGGTCCAATGTTAAACTAAGTTCCGAACTGGTGGCCATCTAGGATCTGAAAGGGACTTGCCGGACAATTGTTTAAGGGGACCAAATAAGGACAGTTGTGGCAAAGTATGGTTTCAATTGGACAAGTAGTATCAGAGGAGAAGATCTTTGAATGTGTTTTCCCATAGGGTCCAATGTTAAACTAAGTTCCCCACTGGCAGCCATCTTGGATTTGATAGGGACTTGCTGGACACAATTTTTCGAAAGGGACCAACTAAGGACAGTTGTGACCAAGTATCATTCCAATTGGCCAAATAGTCTCACAGGAGAAGATATTTGAATGTGTTTTTGCATAGGGTCCAATGTTGAAGTATGTTGCCCGCTGCGGACATCTTGGATCTGATTGGAACTTGCATAACACATTTTTCAAAGGGGACCAACTAATGACAGTTGTGATCAAGTATGGTTCCAATTGGCCAAGTAGTCTCAGAGGAGAAGATCTTTGAATGTGTTTTCCCATAGGGTGCAATGTTAAACTAAGTTCCATGCTTGTGGCAAACTTGGATCTGATGGGAACTTGCCAGACACATTTTTCAAAGGGAACCAACTAAGGACAGTTGTGAGCAAGTATGGTTCCAATTGGCTGAGTAGTCTCAGAGGAGAAGATCTTTGAATGCGTTTTCCCACAATGTCCAATGTTAAACTAAGTTCCTTGCTGGCGGCCATCTTGGATGAGGTCAACAACTTCCACCATGAACATAAAATGTAGTCCTTGACATACTAAACATTTTTGCTTTAAATCTTAACCTCTATCTCAAATCTTTATAGAAATACAAGGCAAAATGTATAAAGTTACAAAAAATTTGACCAATAAAGGGCAATAACTCCTCTAAACGTATTCAGATTTTCTTCAAAATATCTAGGTGGGTAGTTCTTGATATGCTGAACATTTTTGCAATTTAAAGTTGACCTCTATCTGTTATAGTTTTTAAGATAAAAAAAAATCAAAATTTTGAAAATTTCGCAGAAAAAGGACAATAAATCTAAGACGGGTTTTCAGATTTTCTTCAAAATTGCAGGGCAGGTAGATCTTGTCATGCTGATCATTTTTACGCCATGTCAGATTTTGATTTCTGTAATGGTTTTTGAGTTATTTGCCAAAAAACAGCAAATTATCCCTATGTGCTATTTTTAGTAACGGCAGCCATGGTGTTTGGTCCTCGGACTAATCGAACACAATTTTGAATCTACATACCCTGGTAATGATTCAGGCCAAGTTTGGTTAAATTTGGTTCAGCAATTTCAAAGGAGAAGATTTTTTAAAAAGTTTACGACGGACGGACGGACGGACGCCAAGTGATGGCAATAGCTCACCTGGCCTTTTAGGCCAGGTGAGCTAAAAATGAAATTACTTATTTGACTTCTACCGCTTATAGGGGATTAGTAGGAATCACTTCCCATTAAGCCTCCCTACTTCTGAACAATTTCCCCCTTTTTTCTTTTTTTTGTCCCAACGTGTCACCATAATCAATAAGCACTGGCAATACAGTATTAATGTTCTTGTGCATAACTTCAAATTCTCAGTTTTTTTTTGTAACCATTTAGTGTCCGCCGTCCGTCGTGAAATTTTCATTCAAAGATCTCCTTTGAAATCACTGGGCCAATCGGAAACAAACTTGGTCACAATAGTCCTTAAGTGTTCTTTAAAAATCTGGTCCTCATCCCATCCGAGATGGTTACAGACGGGGAACATAATTTAACAATGGACCCTATGAAAACATTCAGATGTTCTCAGAAACTACGAGTCAAATTAGAGCACTGCTTAGTCAAAATAGTCCTTATATGGTTACCATGAAAGTATCCGGCAGGTACGTACTTAAGCCAAGATAACCATCAGCGGGAAACATTGTTTAATATTGTACACCCTGAAAAAAATTCGATTCTCTGATTGCAACATTTATTTGGTTGTACGTTTCGAATTTGTGTCTTGCAGGTCTACATCCAGGCCAAGGCTGCTACCTTCGGAGAGCAGATAGTTTCACTTTGGACGCTATTAAAATGCCATTCATATCTCCATGTCAGCCATGGTCTACATGTGCGTTACGGGTTCTTAAAAACTTGAAAGCCACTGTATTTGATCATTTGTTTGCTTGCTCGTTTTTTTTCACAGTTTCACCTTTCAAGCTCAGTAGTGAAGAAGGGGATTCTATCGCAGTTTACAAGAGCAAGTTGTTCATATAGCCCCTACCCCGACAATGAAAAGCAAACGGACAGTCTTGAGTACATAATAAAAATTGCTTAAGTAGACAATGGTATTCATGATACCGACATTTAAGAGGAGAAGGTGGTATAGGAAACATAGCATGACCGATCGATATAGGTGACTAAAGGTTCAGATACTGAGCCTGTATCGCTCACCTGACAAAAATGCTTTTAAGCCATGCCTATGTTTTTCCTATATGTAGGGTCTTATGTTAAGCTATGTTCTCTACTGACATCCATGTTTTTGTCAGATTCAATCGAAATAACTATTCTTTGTTAAGATCCATTACTCCAATACAGTTAAGTTTAATTTGCTTTAATGGTTTCAGGGTGGATGATGAAAATGAAGATTTTCCCATAGGATCCTATGTTAAATTCCGCGCTGGCCACCATGTTTTTATTAGATCGAAGCTAATTGAGCAATCTTAGTTATGGATCTTCTATACATCAATCCTGTAAAGTTCGGTTGAATTTGCTTCAGTGGTTTCAGAGGAGAAGATGAAAATGTGATTTTTCCCATAGGGTCCCTAAGTTCCGAGCTAGCGGCAATGTTTTTTGGCGGATCGGAACGAATGAGCAATCTTTGTAAAGGACATTCCATACATCATTCCTGTAATGTTTGGTTGAATTTGCTTCAGTAGTTTCAGAAGAAGATAAAAATGTGATTTTCCCATATGGTCCAATGCTAAACTACGCCCTGTACTGGCGGCCATGTTCTTTGGCGTATTGAAAAAATTCGGCAAACAACGTAAAGGACCTTCCATACATCATTCCTGTAAAGTTTGGTTTAATTTGCTTCAGTAGCTTCAGAGGAAATAGCAAATATATGCTTTTCCACAGGGTCTCATGTTAAACCATGTTCTGCGCTGGAAGCCATGTTTTTTGGCAGATCGGAAAAATTTTGGTAATCTTATATAAGGACCTTCGATACATCATTGCTGTAAAGTTTGGTTCAGTTTTGTTAAGTTGTTTCAGATGGCATTTTCCCATAGGGTCCAATATTAAACTATGTTCGGCACTGGCGGCCATGTTTTTTGGCGGATCAGAAAATTTTCGGTATTCTTTGTGAAGGACCTATACATCATTCCTGTAAAGTTTGGTTTAAATTGGACCAGTGGTTTCAGAGGAGATAGTCAAAATGTGAAACGTTTACGGACGACGACGGACGACGGACGCCAAGTGATGGCAAAAGCTCACATGGCCTTTGGCCAGGTGAGTTAAAAAGGAAGGAATTCAGTTAGGAAACCTGGCTGAGTTTGTTTTCTTGTGTACCCAAGGAATTGAATTAAAGGTAAAATAAGGATTGGCTGTGCTGCACGATGAGATGTAAATTAACCGTCTTTCACATTTTCATGCAATTTACTCTTTGTAGTCTTTTAATAAATAATTAAAACATGTGTAGTATTTCACAGTAATTTTTGGCGATTTTTTTAAGATGGATTTTTTCCCATTCTATGCAGACATTGTAAACTTAAAAGGGGTCTCCCTCTCCTCTATAAATAGCTCAAAAAGAAGTTTTTTGAACTGCCAATAAAAGTTCCTGAACAGCAAGAACAGTTTTTGATCTGATCATTGTTACAAGGTACTATAAATCTGAAATATATTAGCATCATGGGCAATGGGAAATGAATTCCTTCCTTGTTCCCTATAATTAAGGAACGGGATTGAAAAGTGATAACAAGGATCTTTCCGAGGATTTCTTTCTTGAGAATGAAGAAAATATTAGCCAAACTCCAAAAGCAGCAAGTGCTGCCACAGTCCAAAGATGGTGCCCTCTGTATGAATACACCGTGCATTGTGGCGAAGCGTACAGGCTTAGTGAAAACAAAAAAAAATCCAAAATTGAGAATTTGAAATAGTGAATTAGAAAATTAATACTATAGTGGGATACAAAAGGCCGAACAAATGGTCTGGTTGAGAAGTAGGGTGGGACTGATTAGTCATTAATTTGAACTCATCGACTCAAAACCGGTAGAAGTCAAATAAGTATTTTTATTTTGTAAATAGAATACGTTTAATCTAAGATAAAATAATGATCTTATTATCTTCAGTTCAGTCAAAATTTATTGAAACTAATCGTAATTTGTGACCCCTAAACCCTTCCACACGTTCTCACGACTTTAGCTAAATCGTTTTAATGAGAGAGCTTAGTCGTTATAACGAGATATCTACATTGTAAGACATTATATCAGATACTAAGTCGTTATCACGAGATATCTACATTGTAAGACATTATATCAGATACTACGTCGTTATAACGAGATATCTACATTGTAAGACATTATATCAGATACTAAGTCGTTATAACGAGATATCTACATTGTAAGTCGTTATAACGAGATACTGAGTCATTATAACAAGACATTAAGTCGTTATAACAAGATAGTAAGTCGTAATATATAACGAGATACTATCTTGTTATACCGACTTAAAATAAATCACCACCTGGCACTAACGGGCTTCCGTACATATAGCTTTATGTTTGTACTTGTTCTTTGTTCTAAAATGTGACAAAATTGGTATAATTTCGTCCAAAATTTGCCGTGAGAAAAGGCAAACTTCTTGAAAGTTTTGTTATCCTCGATCTGACTTCACAATAATGAAAATTTTTGGTCGCGACTACTCCAAATTAACTACATGAAAACCACTGATCTGGGTTTTAAAGGTGCCACTTAGGGGTTTTTTAAATGTCGCAAAATAGCCTTCATGTTTTCCATGGCAACGAAGGTAAAAAAATAATGAATTAGCATTATTTTTGTGATTTATAGATTGATATCAACCTATAAAATAAATATTAGCAAAATCTCTGACATGTCATTTCTCAACCTGTATTAAAATCGTTTGTTCCTAGTTAGACAATCCCAGACTGTAACATGAGTTTTGATAAGTGACTACATACCGAACTTACTGTAAATTTTATTTCTGCGTATGACCATTTCGACAACTTATTTCTCTTCAGTGCAGATAAAATCTGAAATTTTACACAAATTTCTTTCCCGATAGTTTTGACGAGAACGGCGTGCCATAGTATGGTAATATAGACGTTACGACAGGTATTGCGTCGTGCAACGTAACACGTTTAAAATTGTCAAAATGCGATATTATTTCTGAGAAATAACGTTTTCAGTCAACATTCTTTTTGTATTTTTAAAAAATAAATTAGAGGCTCAGATATTGAGCCTGAATCGCTCACCTGACAAAGATGCTTATGCTGATGACCAAAAATGTTTTTCCTATAGGGTCTAATGTTAAGCTGTGTTCTCTACTGACATCCATGTTTTTGTCAGATTCAATTGAATAACTAAATACCGATGTTACTGTGAAATATAAAAATAAGTCTTCTTTGTTAATATTTTTCCATACATTACTCCAATATAGTTAAGTTAAATTTGCTTTAAAGGTTTCAGAGTAGATGATGAAAATGAAGATTTTCCCATAGGATCCTATGTTAAACTATGTTCTGCGCCGGCCACTATGTTTTTTTATCAGATCAAAACAAAATGAGCAATGTAAGTCATGGATCTTCCATATATCATTCCTGTAAAGTTTGGTTGAATTTGCTTCATTGGTTTCATAGGAGAAGATGAAAATGAGATTTTCCCATAGGGCCCAAAATGTTTAGCTGTGATCCGTGCTGGCGGCCATGTTTTTTATCGGATCGGAACGAAATGGGCAATCTTTGTAAAGGACCTTCCAAACTTCATTCCTGCAAAGTTGGGTTGAATTTGTTTCAGTGGTTTCAGAGGAGAAGATGAAAATGTGATTTTCCCGTAAGGTCCAATGTTAAACTTTTTTCAGTGCTGGCGGCCATGTTTTTTATCGGATCCAAAGGAAATGAGCAATCATTGTAAAGGACCTTCCATACATCATTCCTGTAAAGTTTGTTTGAATTTGCTTCAGCCGTTGCACAGTAGTAGATGAATTTGTGATTTTTCCACAGGGTTAAATGTTAAAACTAAGTTCAGCGCTGGCGGACATGTTTTTTATCGGATAGGAAGAAAATGAGCTATCTTTGCAAAGGACCTTCCATACATCGTTCCTGTAAAGTTTGGTTGAATTTGCTTAAGTTTTTTCAGAGGAGAAGATAAAAAATAGTAATGGTGCATTACATGATACCCCGCCACGTTTCACAAAATTTCAAAGTTTAAAGAGGCATAACTCTAGATCCCTGTGTACTTCTGAACACAAAATTATACTTGGCCTATGTTTTATGGCAAACAACTTACATACCAAATTAGAAGAAAGTATGTCATTTCATTCACAAGTTATCAGTCGGAAACCCTATAGTTTGCAAAAGTTCAAAGTATCAAGGGGTATAACTCCACAACCCCTTGGACCTCTGAACCAAAAAGTCAAACTTGGTCTGAGGTTTGTGGTACACAAGTTACATATTAAGTTTAAAGGCAATATATTATTTCATTCACTAGTTATGAACCGGAAACCCAAAAATTCGCAAAATTTTAAAGTTTCAAGGGGCATAACTCAAGAACCCCTTAGACCTCTGAACCCAAATTCGAACTTGGCCTGTGTTTTGTTATTAACAAGTTACATACCAAGTTTGAAGACAATATATTATTTCATTCACAAGTTATCAGTCGGAAACCCTAAAATTCGCAA
>MJUU01029573.1:189374-199476 GCA_002080025.1 Modiolus philippinarum | reverse complement strand
TTCAACCAACAATGAATCCTTGCATGACTGGTTTTCACTTGGGGATGTTTAAACACTTTTCGTACAGACTAGTTAATTTTTAATTAATTTTTCATGTGTTCTCCTTTTTATTTCAATTTTTACAAAGAGAAAAAGTCCAAACATTTGGCCTCTAATTTACCTAATGTTTTAGATTTTATCCGTGTAACCCTTTCTTTTTAACTTCATTTGGTGGTTTATGTATACCATTTATTGGTTATTAGTTGGTAATATACACAACACAACATTACATTGTAACTCATTTTTAAGTTTTCTGGAGGTTTATAGAAATACGTGTATGCAATCAATAAATAGAGAAGTATAACCATTTTTAACACATTATACCAGTATTTGTTAGGTGTTAATCATGATCTTCTAATTATTAACAACTAAAATCTTTAGCACTTCTCCAGTCTATGTTAAAATCTCAAAACTTTATGTGTTGCTAGGCAATAATGATTCATGTCTTTAACAAGTAAATTTATAAGTCACACGTTTTCACAGCAAGTTTGAAGACACTGGTTTTCTTATGAGTTGAAGTCAAGTTAAGCTCTGCAGATGGCAATTTTGACAACTTATGTCTCTTCAGTGCCATTTTGACAACTTATGTCTCTTCAGTGCCATTTTGACAACTTATGTCTCTTCAGTGCCATTTTGACAACTTATGTCTCTTCTGTGCATTTTGACAACTTATTTCTCTTCAGTGCCATTTTGACAACTCATGTCTCTTCAGTGCCATTTTGACAACTTATGTCTCTTCTGTGCATTTTGACAACTTATTTCTCTTCAGTGCAATTTTGACAACTTATGTCTCTTCAGTGCCATTTTGACAACTTATGTCTCTTCAGTGCCATTTTGACAACTTATGCCTCTTCAGTGCCATTTTGACAACTTATGTCTCTTCTGTGCCATTTTGACAACTTATGTCTCTTCTGTGCCTTTGACAATTCATGTCTCTTCAGTGCCATTTTGACAACTTATGTCTCTTCAGTGCCATTTTGACAACTTATGTCTCTTCAGTGCCATTTTGACAACTTATGACTCTTCAGTGCCTTTTGACAACTTATGTCTCTTCAGTGCCATTTTGACAACTTATGACTCTTCAGTGCCATTTTGACAACTTATGTCTCTTCTGTGCCATTTTGACAAGTTATGTCTCTTCTGTGCCATTTTGACAACTTATGTCTCTTCAGTGCAATTTTGACAACTTATGTCTCTTAGTGCCATTTTGACAACTTATGTCTATTCAGTGCCATTTTGACAACTTATGTCTCTTCAGTGCCATTTTGACAATTTATGTCTCTTCAGTGCCATTTTGACAACTTATGACTCTTCAGTGCCATTTTGACAACTTATGTCTCTTCTGTACCATTTTGACAACTTATGACTCTTTAGTGCCATTTTGACAACTTATGTCTCTTCTGTGCCTTTTGACAATTTATGTCCCTTCAGTGCCATTTTGACAACTTATGTCTCTTCAGTGCCATTTTGACAACTTATGTCTCTTCAGTGCCATTTTGACAATTTATGTCTCTTCAGTGCCATTTTGACAACTTATGTCTCTTCAGTGCCATTTTGACAACTTATGTCTCTTCAGTTCCATTTTGACAACTTATGTCTCTTCTGTGCCTTTTGACAACTTACGTCTCTTCAGTGCCATTTTGACAACTTATGACTCTTCAGTGCCATTTTGACAACTTATGTCTCTTCTGTGCCATTTTGACAACTTATGTCTCTTCTGTGCCTTTTGACAATTCATGTCTCTTCAGTGCCATTTTGACAACTTATGTCTCTTCAGTGCCATTTTGCCAACTTATGTCTCTTCAGTTCCATTTTGACAACTTATGTCTCTTCTGTGCCTTTTGACAACTTATGACTCTTCAGTGCCATTTTGACAACTTATGACTCTTCAGTGCCATTTTGACAACTTATGTCTCTTCTGTGCCTTTTGACAATTTATGTCTCTTCAGTGCCATTTTGACAACTTATGTCTCTTCAGTGCCATTTTGACAACTTATGTCTCTTCAGTTCCATTTTGACAACTTATGTCTCTTCAGTGCCATTTTGACAACTTATGACTCTTCAGTGCCATTTTGACAACTTATGTCTCTTCTGTGCCATTTTGACAAATTATGTCTCTTCTGTGCCTTTTGACAACTTATGTCTCTTCAGTGCCATTTTGACAACTTATGACTCTTCAGTGCAATTTTGACAACTTATGTCTCTTCAGTGCCATTTTGACAAGTTATGTCTCTTCAGCGCCATTTTGACAAATTATGTCTCTTCAGTGCCATTTTGACAACTTATGTCTCTTCTGTGCCATTTTGACAACTCATGTCTCTTCTGTGCCTTTTGACAACTTATGTCTCTTCATTGCCATTTTGACAACTTATGTCTCTTCAGTGCCATTTTGACAACTTATGTCTCTTCAGTGCCATTTTGACAACTTAATTTGTCTCTTCTGTGCCATTTTGACAACTTAATATTTCTTTTCTGTGCCATTTTGACAACTTATGTCTCTTGAGTGCAGATGAAAATCAAACATTTGGAAGAATAAAAAATCAGATAGTGTGAAAAAATAAGCAAATAAAATCTAAATTCAAAATTTTGCAATCCTTCAGCAGAATAACTTGTAAAGGTTCCACGGAACCTAGTGTCTCGCCTACTCATCCCACTTTCATTATAATATGGCCTTTATCAAGATGTGGTTACTAAAAATTCTAAGAAATAACTGGTCTTTGAGAGTATCAGGAATTTTTGAAATTGGCACCAAAAATTTTTGAAATCTAACCATTGGCCATACTTGTTTTGACAAAAACTCATCCAAAAGCATGGTTGCTAACAAAAATTTCCAAAAATTGCTTGTCTTTAAGAGTTTCAGGAAATTTACCAAAATTGGAACCATATTTTTTTATTCTTAGTATTCAGAATTATGTCTTGTGTGAAAAATTGATAAAATATTTGATTGTATGCAAAAATTTCAAAAATTGTTAAGTCTTGGACATTTTAAGGAAATTTACCAAAGTTGGAACTGGAATAAAATCCTGAGAGTTTATTGCTTATCTATTGGAGCACATTTGTGGAAAAATTGTCCTTAGTTGGTAAACAGGAAGTAGATGTCCAACAGACCTGAATTCTAAAAGAGAAATATAAAACCCCATACTTAAGTTAGATACAATATTTCAAGTGGCTGTAGTTCATAGTTGATGAGATAAGTGTTATGAAAACTGTTACCATTGACAGTATTTCATGAATACATTCAAAGATGGTAAACAGGAAAGATGTCCCACAGACCTGAACTGGATAAGTGCAATATGGGACCCCATACTGAAGTTACATACAATATTTAAAGTGGCTGTGATTTGTAGTTGCTGAGAAAAGTGCTACAAAAATTTTCTCCATTTATTGTAATTGTTAATAATATTCCTAGTCTGTTAACAGGAAGTTGATGTGCAACAGACCTGAGTGCAATATGGAACACAGTATTAAAGTTAGATATAAAATTTTAAGTGGCTGTGATTTGCAGTTGCTGAGAAAACTGTTATGAAAAAGCGGGACGGACAGCAATAACGACAATAACGATGCAAGACGACTAAAGTGATCCCTATATTCAATCAGCAACCAGAGCGCAAATATGCCTTATGGTAATTTTTAGTTCACCTCAACAAAGTTGAGGCGGACTATTGGAGTACCCCGGCGTCCTCGTCCGCGTCCATGTCTTCGTCCGCGTCCACATTTGGGTATATATCTTGGTAACTATGCAGGGTAGGGTCAACAAACTTTGCATGCAGGTGCATCTTGGGTTATCTCACAGCCTCAAAGAAAATAAGGTCTCTCTGACCTTTATGTTCCGCTTGAGTGGCTTTCATTTAAATTTACATCCAAGTTCATATCTCAGTACCTATATATAGTATGATCATCTAACTGTGCATGTGCATGCATCTCTGATGATAAGTCAGCATCCTGGAAAAATTAGGTCACTTTGACCTATATTTTCCGCTTGACTGACTTACATTCAAGTTTACGTCCGAGTTCAGATCTCAGTCACTGTACATGGTAGGATCATCTAACCTTGCACATGCATGCATCTCTGATGGTAGGTCAGCATCCAGGCAAAACTAGGTCACTTTGACCTACATTTTCTGCTTGAGTGACTTACATTCAAGTTTATATCCAAGTTCAGATCTCATTCACTGTACATGGTACAATCATCTAACCTTGCCCATCCATGCATCTCTGATGGTAGGTCAGCATCCAAGCAAAATTAGGTCACTTTCACTTACATTTTCCACTTGAGTGACTTACATTCAAGTTTATGTCAGAGTTCAGATCTCGGTCACTGTACATGGTAGGATCACCTAACCTTGTACATGCATGCATCTCTGATGGTAGGTCAGCATCCAGGCAAAATTAGGCCTCTTTGACCTACATTTTCCGCTTGACTGACTTACATTCGAGTTTACATCCAAGTTGATATCTCAGTCACTGTACATGGTATGATCATCTAACCTTGCACATGCATGCATCTCTGATGGTAGGTCAGCATCCATGCAAAATTAGGTCACTTTGACCTACATTTTCTGCTTGACTGACTTACATTCGAGTTTACATCCAAGTTCATATCTCAGTCACTGTACATAGTATGATCATCTAAGCTTGCACATGCATGTATCTCTGATGGTAGGTCAGCATCCAGGCAAAATTGGGTCACTTTGACCTACATTTTCCGCTTTAGTGACTTACATTCAAGTTCATGTCAGGGATCAGATCTCAGGTACTGTACATGGTAGGATCATCTTGCATGTGCATGCATCTGTGATGGTAGCTCAGCATTCAGACAAAATTAAACCTACATTTTATGCATGAATGACTTACATTAATGTATACATAGCTCAGTTACTGTACATTGTTGGTTCAGGTAACCTTAAGCTTGCAAATGCATGCAATTTTGATAGTATGTCAGCATCCAGGCAAAATTTGGTTGCTGCGACAACATGCCATAACGAGGCCAACTTCGTAATCGTTGATTACCTATGTTTTTAATAGTTGGCATTCCCGTATGGGGCCCCTGGAAAGGAAATTAAGACGTTTTTGATATCAATGAAAACTGCAGTGTCCAGACTTTCAAGTAGCAAGGCAGCAGTAATTTGGGCCAAGTGCAGTTAAAATGGCCTACCATTAAATCTGCCTCAAAAACTGAATTTTCACAATAACAATTTCCAGATATGAGTATTGTCCTTTAATCAACCATCACAGGTTTACATCTTTACTGACAAATGCAAAGTCTGGTTCAAATGACAGATGAAATATACAACAAACAGACAGAAGGAAGAAAAAGGGAGAGAAGGGAAAATTATCTCATCAAATTGCAAAAAAAAAAAACAAACCAAGTCCGTGCACCTACTCTTTGGTTTGGTGACCCTGAGCAGTGATATTTGTCAAGAAAAAGTGTTCCACATGTCCTTGGAAATTAAAACACATTTTATCTATGTTTCCTGATAACATATTTTTGGGGAACTGTTTTTCCATACCCCCGACCCCCTTTTTGGCTAATTTTTAGAAAGCTGTGGTCGTTCATAGGATATACTGAAATTGTAAAATTTCACTGTTTCTAGTCTTTTTTCATATATTTCTGGACACAATGATGTATGTTGAAGGATTCCAAGCAAAAACTCTTCAATAATTGATAAACATTGGTTTTTGTATATCCAATCAGCTGCCAGAGCATAAAATTATGTAATGGTAATTTTTTAACGTTTGGCATCCCTGTACAGGTCCCCTGGAATTGAAATGAAGACCTTTTTGATATCAATGAAAACTGCAGTGTGTAGACTTTCAAGTGGCAAGAAAATAGTAATTTGCACCAAGCTTCTTTAAAATGGCACACCATTAAACATGCCTCAAAAACTGAATTTTCACGATGATAATTCCTAGAACTGAGTATCATCCTTTCATCAATCGTCACCGGTTTTCTTCTTTACAAACAAAGACAGTGTCTGGTTCAAATGACAGAGGGAATACACGACAAAAAGGAAGAAGGAAGAAAAGGGGGAGAAGGAAAAATTATCTCATCAAATTGCAAAAAAAAAAAACAAAAAAAGTCTGTACACATACTTTTTGGTTTGGTGACCTTGTGCAGTGACCTTTGTGACTCCTGTCGAGAAAACATGTTCCTCCACTTGTTGTTGGAAATTAATCAGAGATGATCAAAACATATTTTTAGCTCTGCTTCCTGATAACATATTTTTGGGGAATTGTTTTTCCATACCCCACCCCCCTTTTTGGCTAATTTTTAGAAAGCTGTGGCCGTGCATAGGATATGTTGTCCAACATTATATGTGCAGGTGACACAATAAGGAATGCTCACAAATTTCATGAAAATTTACCAAAATTGACATCACACTTTGGAATTCAAAGTATTCATAATTTTAACTTTACAATATAGAACTCTGTTTTTTGAATTGACATATTTTCCTTGTCAGGGTCCAGTTTAGTTTTAGATATTATTTCATTTCTTTAGATAAGTTTTGATATAAAGAACTGAAATTTTCTAAAAATTATGGTGGTATTTTGTTAAACCCACTGCAGAAGATCATCCCTGGTTTTAGTATGGGTACAAACTGCTAGTGCTTTTTTGTGGCATTCTTGTTGAATTCATTTGTGTTGCCTCTTTAATGCAATGTTTGAGGATTTTTTTAATTTGATTTAACTTTCTGGATTGTTGCTTTGGTATTTGTTTTCTGATGTACATGTACCTATGAAAAATATTAAAACTTCCAACTATTAATTTAACTTACCCTACTAAGAGATCTGCAGGCCAAATCAGCAGCATTTCTCACAGATTCCTGAAACAATATGAGGTCTGAAGTTATCATTTTTGCTACCACTAACCTTTTTGCAGTAGATTGTTAATCACAAACTAGAGGCTTACATGAGCCTGTATTGCTCACCTGGTGACTGGTTTTATTCATTGTCACCAAGAGACCATCAATTATTATCCATACTATACATCAGTTCACCAGATGTTAGAGTTTCTGAGAGGATATTCATACATTGTTGCCATTTTGGATGAGGTACAAACATAAAAGTAACAAGCTTTGCAGGAAACCACCCAAGGACTGTTGTGAACATGTTTGCTTCCGATTGGCTCAAGTAGTTTCATAGAAGAAGATATCTGAACGCATTTCCCATAGGTCACTATGTAAACTATGTTTCATCCTGGCTGCCATCTTAGATGAGGAATGAACATAAAAATGACAAACTTTGAAGTGACATCCAATGGACTATTGTGACCAAGTTTGGTTCTGATTTGCTCAGTAGTTTCACAGAAGATCTTTGAATGCAATTCAAACAGGGTCCTTATGTTAAACTATGTGCCTCACTAGTGGCCATCTTGGATGAGGTACACACATTAAAATCACAAACTTTGAAGGGATCACCAGTGGACTATTGTGACCAAGTTTGGTTCCAATTGGCTCAGTTGTTTCAGAGGAAAAGATCTTTGAATTCTTTTCCCATAGGGCTCCTACATTGTATGTATAATTATGTTCCCTGCTGGTGGCTATCTTGGATGAGATGAGATCCTGCTGGACATACGTAGAAATTGTAGTCCTAGATAAGCTTAACACTTTTGCAATTCAAACTTAACCTCCATCTCAAAAAGTTCTTGAAATAAAAATAAAACGTAAAAAAAATCATAGAATTCAAAGAAAAGGGGCTATAACTCCTATATAATTCGTCAGATTTTCTTCAAAATTGCAGACAAAAAGTAACTAAAAAAAAAAAACGGAAATTTTGTGGAAATGGGGCAATAACTCCTAGATGAGTTATAGGATTTTCTCCAAAATTACAAGGTGGGAAGATCTCATCATGCTTATCATTTTTACTCTATTAGATTTTTTATATCTGTAACGTTTTTGGAGTTATTTAAAAAAAAAAACAGAAATTTACCTCTATGTTCTATTTTTAGTAACAGTGGCCATGTTATTTGGTCTACGAACATAAAAATCATAAACTTGAAAGTGCATACCCTGGTCATGATTCAGATCAAGTTTGATTAGCATTGGCTCAGTAGTTTCAGAGGAGAAGATCTATGAAAAAAGTTAACGGACAGATGGACGGACACCGAGTGATGGAAAAAGCTCACATGGCCTATGGCCAGGTGAGCTAAAATTATAAATGTCTTGTAGATGAGTCTGGCATAAAACAATAATGATCTTAAAATTTGTACATTTAACTGTTTTTTTTGTATAAAACTTTTCATGAGTATTTGCTCATTGTAATGCTGTATTTATTGCCAGGATAATGAAACTTTTTTTTATTGTTTTAATACTATAATCTTTTTGAAGTTTTTCTCATATAATGACAAATTTAACCAATTTAATTTCAATGACAATGAACAAATAATAATGACTGGTTGGCACCACTTTCCCCTACTATTTAACTAAACAACCAACTCACTTTAATATCATCACGAACTCGTAGACAGTTCTCCCATAACTCTGGTAACTGATCAACTACATCATCTAACGGTCGTCCTCTTAACAGGTCAGAGACAGCTAAACAACTGAAATGTAAGTTTATAATAGTTGACTAGATCAACATCAGCTAAACAACTGAAAGATAAACATGAAAGAGGGTGTGTAGGATGAAATCTTAAAGAAATAACTTTCAAATTCTCAATTCCCAAGAAAACAAATTTTTTATCCAAAGTCCAAAAAATGACAGCACATTTCCAGGGTCAAGTTAAGGGTTAATCCTGAATTCATTCCTGCTGAAAGATTCTGATTACTGCATCCTCCAAGAAATTCTTCTGCCTTTCATAAAATGATGTTACAGGTTTCATCAATTATTTGACCTTGATTACAGATCTCATCAATTATTTGACCTTGATTACAGGTCTCATCAATTATTTGACCTTGATTACAGGTCTCATCAATTATTTGACCTTGATTACAGGTCTCATCAATTATTTGACCTTGATTACAGTTCTCATCAATTATTTGACCTTGATTACAGGTCTCATCTTGATTACAGGTCTCATCAATTATTTGACCATGATTACAGGTCTCATCAATTATTTGACCTTGATTACATGTTTCATCAATTAATCAGTATTTAGTTTCTGATAGAAAAAAGTTGTATTAATGTTATGTTCAGTAATCAAAATTAAAACTTAAGTTGTGAATGATAAAACTCTAGAATTACGCTTGACTCATCTTTTTTCACTATTGTAGAATTTCACTTAGCATAACAGCAATTTTACTTTGACCATTCTACCAAATGGAGTCACAATATGATTAATAAGGGACATTTCAGTTAGTGGGAAAACCACGTTGCTCATGTATAAAATGTAGGTCAAAGACAGCATCAAAAGCATGCATTCTACATGTCATCCCAAAATGCATCATACATACCAGTATGATTAATGTGACTATTTAAGCTAAACAAGAGTTGTCAGAAGACAACATAACTCGCCGGGGATTCCAGTAATCTCAATGCACAATAAATTCGAAAGAAAGCTTTCTTCACAAGAAAGTCACATATGAAATATAAACACCCTATCACTAAACAACTTAATTCTAGAAGCAAAATTAAAGTTTTTAAAAAATTGACCTCAGGGCAAGGTCAAGGTCAAAATATCTATAAATATGGTACCATTAGAAAGCTCTCATCAAAAGAACGTCACAAAACAAATATGAACACCCTACCACTAAACATCTTAATTCTAGAAGCAAAGTTAAAGTTTTTAAAAAAATTGCCCTCAGGGCAAGGTCAAGGTCAACATGTCTACAAGTATGGTACCAGAAGAAGGCCGTCATCATAAGGAAGTTACATACCAAATATGAACACCCTACCAATAAAAGCCTACCATCTAGAGGCAAGGTTAAAGTTTTTCAAAAGTTGCCTTCAGGGCAAGGTCAAGGTCAAAATGTCTACAAATATCGTACCGATAGAAAGCACTCATCATAAGGAAGTTACATACCAAATATAAACACCCTACCACTAAAAGCCTTCCTTCTAGAGGCAAGGTTAAAGTTTTACAAAAATTGCCCTCAGGGAAAGGTCAAGGTCAAAATGTCTA
>MJUU01029573.1:137846-157424 GCA_002080025.1 Modiolus philippinarum | reverse complement strand
TTCAAGGGAGGGACGGACGGACAGACGGACAGACGGACACACGACTGAGGATATCACATAATACCACGCCACTTCGAATGGCAGGGTATAAAAAAATTATTATGTTGCAATACATTTGGTACATCCCTGTATATTTACCCATATATTTTAATCTAACGATACAATACTCTTTGACATACATTTCATATTAATTAGGGTACTTATTCAGAAATAGAATACAGCATTAACAAATGGAATTGAAGTAGACATATAGACAGTCTAAAAAAAGGGCCACTTTTTCACGTATGCTAATAGATCTTAATGTATTTTGCTTCAAAGTTGAACTATATTCCTGATGGCAACCATTTTGGATGGGATGAAGTCTTACTGGTCACCTTTTTTGAAGGGTACCCACTAAGGACTGTTGTGACCAAGTTTGGATCCAATTAGCTTTGTTGTTTCAGAGGAGAATATTTTGAATATGTTTTCCCATAATGTACAATGTTGAAATATATTCCCCGCTGCTGGCCATCTTGGATGAAGTGCAGACTTGCCAGTCATATTTTTAAAGAGGAACACCAAAGGATGCTGTAACAAAGTATGGATCTAATTGGCTTTGTTGTTTCAGAGGAGAAGATCTTTGAATGCTCTCCAATACGGTTCAATGTTAAACTGATGGTCGTCTTGGTTGAATGAGTACTTGCCAGACATATTTTTCAAAGGGGGCAAATTAAGGACTATCATGAACAAGTTTGGTTCCAACTTAAATAGCAGTTTCAGACAAATATCTATTAATAATTTAAACTAAGCTCCTGCTGGGGGCCATCTTGGATAATGTTGGACAACTTTACAATGTTCAATAAAAATGTAGTACTGACATACTGAACATTTTGCAGTTTAAACTTGACCTCTATCATAAATCATTTTTGAAATTAAAGACAAAATGCCTAAATTCACCACAAACTGGACAAACTAGACATCAACTAGAGAGTCAACAGCCACCTCTTTGGTGTCCTGCTGTAATCGGTGCAAGTTCATGTGAGTGTAGATACAATACAGGTGTGGACACAATACAGGTGAGGACACAGTACAACTGTGGACACAATACATGCATGGGCACAATCATATCATCATCAATAAAAAACCAGAATTTAGTATCCACAAGTCTAAAAATATATCCACAATATGTAATGAGAATACAAAGTTTGTGACAAAATTTCAAGTTTGTATAATTTACCATTGCAGAGATAAGCTTGACAAAAATCAATGAGCAATGACTTGAACTGATCAATCTACATGCAAAATACTAAAAACTCATCTCAAAAGACAAAACAGATATAGCTTGTACACAACTTTGTCATAAAGAAAACCATTTACTGACCTTGAGAACAAAGTTCAAAATTAAAGGGTCACGAATTATGGTACACAACTCATGGACTTGAAGAGATCTATCCTTACAGTAAATATCATAAACATACCCCAAAAGAGCAAAAACTTACAGCCCTGACACAGCTTATCATTGAGAAATCAATAATATGGCCTTGAAGAAACATTGGTGTTATTGGTAATTAAATATTGTAAAATATTCTAAAATGCATTGTATTCATTTTGAATGGCCTTAACATTATGTAATTTGTTTACAATTTACAATTGACAAGGTAATTACACCTTCGAATTTTCTGGAACTCTTGCTCAAGTATTTCATATATTGGAATTTTCTGAATCTTTCACCTAAATAAACATATTAGTCATGTGTTATCTGTTACTAAGGAATGCTCCAGTTATTTCTTGTGAAAGATAATTCTAGAAACATTGTATGTATAAATATAGGATGGCAGAAAAGGGTTTGGGCAGTCAGTTTAATTAGTTTATACGGAATTATTATGCACATCTTTTGCATTTAATTTCTATATCCATTATTGTGAACTTACTATTAATTATTTAGTGAGGACTATAAGGATTATTCATCTGAACATTTATTGATGGACTTCAGAGGATTTCTTTTTAGACATTTATTGGTGCCTTTCATAATTATAATTTAAGTTTTTAGCTATAAACTGTACATTAAATTTGTAAAAAAAAATTTTTTTATGTCTTAGTTAAAAGTTAATTTCAGCAAATTTTGTTATTTATTGCTGACAACAATTTATAGGTTATTTCTAACTCATAACAGAAAATGTTATAGGTAATTAAATATTGTAAAATATTCTAAAATGCATTGTATTCATTGTGTTTATTTTGTAAGGCTTTAATTTTATGTAATTTGTTTGGTCTTTGACCTTTACATTTGACATACATCCCAAAATCTAAATAGTTCTTCCCTTTCTAGGACTCAACAATATACTAAAGTTTCAATTGAACTGGATGTAAATATTTTTAGTTGTCCAGAAACCACACTTTTCTTAGATTTTCAATTCTTTTTCGGTCATTCTTACCTTTACCTCAGACCTGCTTTCTCCCAAATCATCAGAGTTCTTCTCCTGCTGGTACTCACAATATGTCAAATTTTTATTTGAATCTAAACTTTCTGAGTAATTGCACATAACCCAAATTTCCTAATTTAATCTATTTCAGTTACTATGACCTTTGACTTACTCTCACCAAACTCAATAAGTTTCTTCCCTCACTGATATTAAACAATATATCCAAATTTCATTGTATTAGATGTAAACTTTTTCAATATCGTTCTGGAGCCAATTTTGTTCTGAAATTTTCAAACAATTTTGGGTCACTGTGACCTTGACCTTTGACTTTCTCCAAAAACATTATTGACTATCCTCTCCTTGTCTCATACAATATCTTCAAGTTTCACTTCAACTAGATGCATACAATTTGAGTTATCCTCAAGCAACCAAATTTTTCTAAAATTTTAATCTATTTTTGGTCACTGTGACCTTGACCTTTGACTAACTTTATCAAAAATCAATAGGGTACTTTCCCTCCTGGTATCAAACAAAATATCCAAATGTATTTGAACTGGAGGTAAACATTTTGAGTTATCATCTGGAAACCAGTTATTGACACTTGTCAGCATCAACCAACCAACAGTGGAGTTCAACATTGTTGCAATTGGGCTTTTAAATAGACATACAGTACAATCATAAAATTCTTTTCAATTACCTGTACAGCTGCCATTATATCTTCCATAACCTTTTTACGGTGAGGGAATTTATCTTCTCCAACACACAGATATCCTAAACACATCACAGATCTCTCTTTAACCTGCAAGTTATTACACTAAGATAGCATAAACTGCATGCACTTTGTCCTGAAACTGGAGCATATGTCAACACATCTACTTTTTTAAGTTAAAAAAATACAAAGGCATCTGAAATATTTTCTCATTTTGGTCTTTATTACTTTAACATAATTTAAAAAGTTTTTGCTTAACATTGGTTTGTTGTTGTATGTCTTAATCAAAATTGTACTGGTAAGAGCTACCATACATTTGTACAAAGGATAACCTTTAAGGATGTATCACCCAGTTACTGAAAGCTTTATTTAACTAGAACAAGTGTGGACCCAAATTGATGTCTCGCCCGTCCCTACTTGGTCGCAAAATTGATGTGAAAACTCAAACTGCCTTAATCAGAAAACTTAACATGTTCGCTAGACTGTAAAATTAGATTAACTGACAAAAGCAATATAGCAGACTGTCATTATTACCCAACACCAAAATGCCAAATATCAGTGACCTACCACTGATAGATACTGAGAAACCAAACATGTTCACTAGACCGTGAAAATGAGATCAAGGGCTAAAACAAAATAGCAGGCTGTCATCTTCCATCTAAGACAAACCCACATACCAAATATTATTGACCTTACATTAATAGATACTAGGAAACTTAACAAACTCATTGGACCATGAAATTTAGGTCACAGACAAAAGCCATATAGCAGACTGTCATGTACTACCCAAGACCAACATATATACAAAATATCATTGACCTACCACTTTAAGTTACTGAGAAAATGACCCAATCATAAATACTTGACATGCTCACTAGACCGTGAAATTGAGGTCACAGACAAAAGCCATATAGCAGACTGTCATGTACTTTTCAAGATCAACCTATAAAATCAAATATCTTTGACCTACCAATTCTAGTTACTGAGAAAATGACCTAATCACAAAAACTTAACATGTTCACTAGACCGTGAAATTGAGGTCAAGGACAAAAGCCATATGACAGACTGTCATGTACTACCAACCTACATACCATATATCAATTACCTACCACTTATATCTATTGAAAAACTAAACTATGCATAAAAACTCGACATGTTCATTGGACCATGAAATTGAGGTCATAAAAAGCCATATAGTAGATTGTCATGTACTACTCAAGACCAACATATATACTAAATATCATTGATCTACCACTTATAGTTACTAAGAAAATGACCTAAACACAAAAACTTAACTTGCTCACAAGACCATGAAATTCAGGTCAAGGAAAAAAGGTATATGACAGACTGTCATGTACTACCTAAGACCAACCTGCATACCATATATCATTGACCTACCACTTATAGTTACTGAAAAACTAAACTAAGCACAAAAACTTAACATGTTCCCCAGACCGTGAAATAGAGGTCACAGACAAAAGCCATATAGAAGACTGTCATGTACTACTCAAGACCAACCTATATACCAAATATCATTGACCTACCACTTATAGTTACTGAGAAAGTGACCTAATAGCAAAAACTTAACATGCAAGTTTACACCGTCGCTGTGATCGCCGCTGTTCCTGTCATACTTTGAATGCATATGTCTAGCTTTCCACGCCTTTTGTCACGGGGAGACAAAAATATGAGCAAAGCTCATTAATATCATACCCCCTGCTCCCCAGCTTGAAAAAAATCTAGTAAAATTTTAAATAGCTGGTGCACAATGGCAATCTGTGAAAGTTTAAGTGAATTTCATCACGTGGTTTAGGAGGAGCTGTCGCCACAAAGTAGGTACCCTATGGCGGACAGACGAACAAATGAACCAATGGACACCATGATCACTATATAACGCCCGCTATAGCGGGGGGTATATTTATAGTCTACGTGAGCAAATAGGCTAAGGTGACAGTGTAATTCAACAAAGAGCTAAGGTGATAGTGTAATTCAACAAAGACTTGAATCTGGACTTGAAGCTGGTCGAAAGTACAACAAATTATGTGTTATTATCCATCGTCTATGACATTAACAGTCTACTAGTGCATAGACAACTTTCTTACTTCTTTAAATGAATGAATTGTGCTGGTTGACCTGGGGTCAAAAGGCCCAAATTGCATCACTGAACTTTGTGATTTTGGAAAATCTATATTGTGACATCAAAATTTATGGGAAAATACATCAACTGGAAAGTTGACTATATTGAGTAACCAATTTAGAAATTTGGTTAATCTATAGGTGTGATTCAAATGACCACACCCTAATCATCATCAGCTCTATCAACATCACCATCCTCATTATCAGACAAACCAACATCACCATCATCATTACAAGGCAAACTAACGTCACCACCATCAATACAACCAACTGAATCATCATCATAGAACATGTCTGCCACATCATCAATTAAGTCTACTTCACCGATCAGAACAACTCAAACTGAACTTACTAAAGCCACATTCAGTTTCTTAATCTTTTTTTTTTCTACATGTACAACTACTGTTCAATAAGAACCTTCAGACCTCTCAACTAAGAAAACGAAATGTCGAATCATCCTAACTCAATATCTCTAAAAGCTGAAATTGCACCAACTCTACCAAAATCTGGAAACCACCAACAAAGATCACCCTTGACAACAAAAGGAAAATATATGAAAGTCCCTCTTTAGATCCCTGCGTACTCTTTGCTGGAGCACCATCCTCTTACCTAAAACATCAGTTGGCAGACACCTTTCAACACAAAAAGCAGAAAAAGTAAGAAGTGCAATTATTCACAATTTCACCCCTATAGGAACCAAGTCTATAATGAAGAAACAAAATTAATGTTGTATCTTTCCTTGTGGAACTACTCTGAAACTTGGGGACACCTGGACCAGCAGTATCACCAACAAGGAATAGGTTTTTGTTTTTTAATAGTTGCTCCTTTGTCTAAATATGTTAACTTTTAAAAGCCATGGTATAAATAATACTGATCTATTTTTTTTTCTCTCTCCTCTTTTGAAATTGTTTATTGTCTCAATGACATTACTCCATCCTTCATTTAATTTATAATCAAATACATGTATTTACAAACTAGATGTTGTCGGAAACAACAGCTATCCCCGCACTCCCTGTTTGACACAGAAAACAGTTGTTATACACCCTGGCCATAAATTTTTTTATTATTTTTGAAATCAGACTATTGATAGTTGTTATTGTCACCAAAAGAATTCTAGGTTATAAGGTTGCTAAGTAGAATTCCAAAAAGTAACTGGTCTTTCAGACTTACAAGAAATTTACCAAGATTGGAATCAATATTTTTGAAATCCCGTTGTTGAAAATGTTTGCCATAAACTAAAACAAACGATTCAAGTACAGTTGCTAGGTAGAATTCCAAAAAAAATGTGGTCTGTGAGACTTTCAGGAAATTTACCAAGACTGGAATCAAATATTTTTGAAATCCAATTGATGAAAAAGTTTGTCCTAAACTACTCAAACAATTTAAGTATGGTTGCTAGGTAGAATTTCAAAAAATAAGTGGTCTTCGAGACTTTCAGGAAATTTACCAAAATTGGAATCAAATATTTTTGAAATCCAATTGATGAAAATGTTTGTCCTAAACTACACAAACAATTTAAGTATGGTTGCTAGGTAGAATTCCAAAAAATAAGCCATCTTTGAGACTTTCAGGAAATTTACCAAAATTGGAATCAAATATTTTTGAATCCAATTGATGAAAATGTTTGTCCTAAACAACACAAACAGTTTTAGTATGATTGCTAGGTAGAATTCCAAAAAATAAGTGGTCTTTGAGACTTTCAGGAAATTTACCAAAATTTGAATCATATATTTTTGAAATACACTTGATGAAAATGTTTGTCCTAAACTACACAAACATTTTAAGTACAGTTGCTAGATAGAATTCCAAAAAATAAGTGGTCTTTGAGACTTTCAGGAAATTTACCAAAATTGGAACCGCCTTTCAGAATCCTAAGTTTCCAGAATTTTGTTTTTTTACCAAACACTTTTCAGAATATAAGATAATATGCCAAAATTTAAAACAAGAGTGGACCCTAATAGATGTCTTGCCCGTCCCTGCTTGTCACTAAAACAGTCATGTACTACTCAAGAGCAACCTACAAGCCAAATGTTACCGTACCATTTACAGTAATTGAGAAACTATTCTTATCAGAAACACTTAACTTTGTTCACTAGACCATGAAATTGAGGTCAAGGTCAAAAGCCATATGGCAGACTGACATGTACTAGCCAAGACCAAGCTATATACCAAATATCATTGACCTATGGCTTGTAGTTATTGAGAAACAGACTGAAGCAAAAAACTTTAATTGGTCACTGGATACTGATATTGAGGTCAAGGTCAAAAGCCATATGGCAGACTGACTTTTACTAACCAAGACCAAGCTATGTACCAAATATCATTGACCTATGGCTTGTAGTTATTGAGAAACAGACTAAAGCAAAAAAGACTTAACCTGGTCACTGGACCGTGAAATTGAGGTCAAGGTCAAAAGCCATATGGCAGACTGACATGTACTAAGAAAGACCAAGCTATATACTAAATATCATTGACATATGGCTTGCAGTTATTGAGAAACAGACTTAAGCAAAAAAACTTAACCTGGTCACTGGACCGTGAAATTGAGGTCAAGGTCAAAAGCCATATGGCAGACTGACATGTACTAACCAAGACCAAGCTATATACCAAATATCATTGACATATGGCTTGCAGTTATTGAGAAAAAGACTTCAGCAAAAAAACTTAACCTGGTCACTGGATCGTGAAATTGAGGTCAAGGTCAAAAGCCATATAGCAGACTGACATGTACTAACCAAGAACAAGCTATATACCAAATATCATTGACCTATGGCATGTAGTTATTGAGAAACAGACTTAAGCAAAAAAACTTAACCTGGTCACTGGACCGCGAAATATAGGTCAAGGTCACATGATTTTGTGTCCAACAGATAGGGTTCGTCGTAAGCTACCTATGGACCAAATATAAAGTTCCTACATCAAAGGCTTCTATATAATAACTTGAGTTTACACTGCCATCGCCGTCATACTTTGCACGCCTATGTCTCGCTTTCCACGACTTTCGGAGAGGGCAAGACAAAAAATATATGTCTTAGACATTTTCAGGAAATTTACCAAAGTTGGAACCGGAACAAAAATTCCAGAAGCTTATTGCAAATCTATAGACTTTATGCAACGATTCTGCATAAAGATTTAATCCCTAAATCCCAAAATGTAGGAGAAGTTTCCGTCACATGCCACATGTGTCAAAATCCACATCTTTGGGTCTTTGTTAAAATTGACATCATTGTGTCTCTTGTTTGCACCAAGACCAATATCAAAAATCCAAAAGCTTATTGCGAATCTACAGACTAAATGCAACAATTCTACAACAAAATTAAATTCCTAAATTCAAAATTAATTAAATTTTAGACCTAATTAAAATTAAAGACCTAATTAAATTCAAAAATGTAGGAGGGGTTTGATTAATAAGAAAAGTGTGATGGACGGATGGACAGACAGACGGATGGACAGACGGAGGGTATAACATCATCCCCGAACTTTCTTCGAAAGTGCAGGGATAATCAAAACTGATAATTAAGAATTAAACCTAATAACAGCATCCCTACTGTTATTTACAACCTTGCTTAATGACTCATCTTTCTCTAATTCCATTTTCCCTTTTTGCCTTTTTTATTTTCAGTGTAAGTCTCTCTGGACTTATCGCCAAACCCCTTTGTAATGCCAAATTTGTTTGAATAAATGGTGAAATTAAAACAAGATTTTACTGTACACATTTACGTCTCCTTCCTTTGTTCATAAGAATTTAATGTGAAAGTGTTGAATTCATCAATCAAATGCACTATAGAATGTCTTCCCTACCTTATTTGGTTCAGAGCCAGACTTTATTATTTTGAGTAGTGATGAAACAATAGACCATTTAGTTATCATCCCTTCAGCATCATTTTCTCCACCAGGTGGCAGCAGTAAAGGAGAATTCCTTCCTATTTCTCCTAGAGCCAAACAGGCACTCATTTTTAAAGATGCATTACTCTCAGTTGGAAGAAGCAGAATGGCAGCTATAAAAGAAATTATTTCAATAAATAAGCCAGATGAATATACATTCTACAATTAGTGTATTTGTATTTTCTCACAAGGATTTTAGTAAAATTTTCAAAATGTCTGAAAGGAAGGCATTTATATGTTGTAATGTCATTTGGTCCTTTTTTTGGGCAACATATTACAGTTTTTGTAAGAAACCTTGCCCCTGTAGTTTTATGTTAGTTGATTACCAATCCATGTCCATAGGAAACACAGATGTAGCACTGCTCCACATCTAGCAATTGAGTTACAATGAAGCCGGTGCTAGAGCCCTAGTATACCTTCTACTATGAGGTATGAGTGTTTGTTTATTGGCGAAGTCCTCATTGTGACTTCAAGATGATAACAATAAATTCATTGTTCCATTAGCTTAATCTTACTGCATATTGGTAGGGATTTTCCCATGTTCATCTACATTTTTTCATTGATAAGCTTTGAAACATTAAACAAGAGGCTCTCAAGAGCCTGTATCGCTCACCTGGGCCATTGCTGACAAATACAGTCAAAAATAATAATACCAATGTTGAATGCCAATCTTGAATCTGTTCAGACAAGCCAGACACATTTTAAGAAGGGGACAAACTAAGGTCCATTGTGACCAAGTGTGATTCCAATTGGCCAAGTACTTTCAGAAGAGAAGATCTTGGAATATGTTTCCCNCTATGAGGTATGAGTGTTTGTTTATTGGGGAAGTCCTCATTGTGACTTCAAGATGATAACAACAATAAATTCATTGTTACATTAGCTTAATCTTACTGCATATTGGTAGGGATTTTCCCATGTTCATCTACATTTTTTCATTGATAAGCTTTGAAACATTAAAAAATTATTTTTTTTATTGCAAGGTACATATGACTTATATCATTTGTAACTAATTCAACACTGGTCATGAAGAAAGGTCTACTAGGGAACCTATATAGTGGTTTACTTTGTGTTTATATTGCAATATACAGGTCATAGGATAATGACTTCATGTTGTTTGCTCAATATCTCCCTCCCTTTTTATGATACAAAGTTCTTCACTTGAAAAAGATACAAATAAATCGTAATTCTATTTGATATATAATAGTACATAGATGTTCTAATGGTTACATGACAAAGAATTAGTCTAACCAGGTAAAGAAAATTAATTGTTTTCTAAAAAAAAATTATTCTTCTTGTGTGCCTTATCCAAGTTTGCCATTTTGCAGACTCATTGTTGGCAATCGACTGTTGACGCCCTTGTTGTAATTAAGGCTCAGTACAGTAGAACTTTGATGGCTCAAACTACAATAGCTCAACACCATGGATGTCACTTACCCTTTTTGTGGTCCCTTTGTTCAAGTTTAAACATAGTTTGACCTTGCTATGGTAACTCGAACACCCCTCTAACTTGAACTGTTGTCATGGGTCCCTTGGGTGTTCAAGTTAAAGTTAAACTGTATTGTAAAACTAGAGGCTCAGAGACTGAGCCTGTATCCCTGACCTCACAAAATGCTTCTTTGTCATGCATGACCAAAAATATGTTAATTACCAAATGGGTCTAATATTTATCTATGTTCTCCATTAGCACCCATTTTTTTTTTGTTTGAAATGAGTAATTTTTGCAAAGGACCTTCTATGCATTTACCGTAGTTAAATTTGCTTGAATAGTTTCAGAGAAGATGATGAAAAGAATGAAAAAACTATGTTCTGCAGTGGAGGCCATGCTTTTTGCCGGATCGAAATGAAATGAGTACTTTTTTACTTATCTACATCATTCCTCTAAAGTTTGGTTGAATTTGTTTCAGAGGTTTCTGAGAAGATGATTTTTCTCATAGGGTCCAATGTTAAACCTAAGTTCCGTGCTGGCAGCCGGAACGAAATAAACAATCATTGTAAAGGACCTTTAGCACATCATTCCTGTAAAGTTTGGTTGAATTTGCTTCTGTGGTTTCTGAAAAAAGATGAAAATGTGATTTTTCACAATCATAGGGTCCATAGATACAATAACATAACCCTCAGTCCACTACGCTGGTGGACTGAGGATTACCTTATCGTATCTAATAGGGTCCAATGTTAAACCTAACCATGGCGGCTATGTTTTTTATCGGATCGGAACTAAATGAGCAATCTTTGTAAAGGACCTTTAGTAAATCATTCCTGTAAAGTTTGGTTGAATTTGCTTTATTGATTTCAGAGGAGAAGATGAAAATGTGATTTTCCCCATAGGGTCCAATGTTAAACTATGTTCCGCACTGGCGGCCATGTTTTTTAAAGGATCGGAACTAAATAAGCAATCTTTGTTAAGGACCTTAAGAACATCATTCCTGTAAAGTTTCCTTGAATTTGCTTCAATGGTTTCAGAGTAGCAGATGAGAATGTGACTTTTTTCATAGGGTCCAATGATAAACCTAAGTTCTGCGCTGACAGATCGGAACTAAATGAGCAATATTTGTAAAGGACCTTTAGTAAATAGTTCATGTAAAGTTTGGTTAAATTTGCTTCAGTGGTTTCAGAGGAGTAGATGAAAATGTGAAAAGTTAATGGATGAACGGACGGACGACGGATGCCAAGTGATGGCAAAAGCTCACACTGACCCTTGGCATAATGGTTTCAGCAGGGAAGATCATTTTAAAAGATTACAATGGACTACCAAAGATTGGTGGATAGACAGATGCCTAATGAAGGCAGCAGCTCACATGGCCTTTTACCAGGTGAGCTAAAAAGGTCCAGAAGTTCAAGGTCCATAACTCCATCAATTATTGGTTGACCAAAACCAAACTCTAAAATGATCTGAAACTTTTGGTGGTTGACTCACATACCAAAGAATTAATCAATATTTGTAAAGTCCAGATCACATGGCCTTTTACAAGGTGAGCTAAAAAGGTTCAGAAATTTTATATTTTACCAAAACTTTCAAAGTCCAAGGCCCATAGCTCCATCAAAACCAAGTGTATAGGAAGCAAAACTTACATACAATATATAAAATGAATATCTGCTGTTGTTTGAAAATTGTCAGGAGTAACTGTTTTTTTAACAAAAAATTTTCAAAGTTTAAGGTCCATAACTCCATCAATTATTGCTGGACCAAAACCACACTCTAAAATGATCTGAAACTTTTGGTAGTTGACTGACATACCAAAGAATAAATTGATATATGTAAAATCCACTAAACCAACATTTTTTAGTCCAAGTCCAAGTCCCATAATTCCATCAAAATCAGTGAACTAGAACCAAACTCTGTAACTAATGGTGGAGACTCACATCTTCCGTGCGAGACCTACAAAAGTAGTCAAGGACATTAAACACCTCCAAGTCAATCAGCCACTCACATACCAGGTGTAAGGTCAATATTTGGAACAGTTTGGATACGGTCTGGAAAACTCATATTTTAGTAAAAATTTCAGAGTCCATAGTCCAGAAACCAAACAAAAACTACACATCGGAGAGATGGAAGCCATCTCTGTGGGGCCCCGCTGTATATAAGTGCAAATTTAAGTGTGTGTGGACACAATACAGGTGTGGACATAGTACGGTACAAGTGTTGACACTACACAAGTATGGACACCATCATATCATCAAGATATTAACAGAATGTAATATCCGAAAGCAATAATCTGACCTTGAAGACAAAGGTCTATGTCAAAGGTTACCAATCATGGTTCATGACACATTGTCTTCAAATGATCTATCTATATGCAAAATATCAAAAGCCTATCTAAAAAGACAAAAAAGATATAGCTCCGACACGACTTGTCAGTATGAAAGCAAAAATCTGCCCTTGACGACAAAGGTCAAGGTCACCAATCATTGTTCATGACACATCGTCTTGAAGTGATCTATCTACATGCAAAATATCAAATGCCTATCTAAAAAGACAAAAATAGTAATGGTGCATTACATGATACCCCGCCACGTTTCAAAAAAATTCAGTTTAAAGAGGCATAACTCTAGATCCCTGTGTACTTCTGAACCCAAAATTATACTTGGCCTGTGTTTTATAGCAAACAACTTACATACCAAATTAGAGGACAGTATGTCATTTCATTCACAAGTTATCAATCGGAAACCCTATAATTTGCAAAATTTCAAAGTTCCCAGGGGTATAACTCCTGAACCCCTTGGACCTCTGAACCAAAACATGGAATCTGGCCTGAGTTTTGTAGTACACAAGTTACATACCAAGTTTAAAGGCAATATATTATTTCATTCACAAGTTATGAGTCAGAAACCCAAAAATTCGCAAAATTTCAAAGTTTCAAGGGGCATAACTCCAGAACCCCTTGGACCTCTGAACCCAAATTCGAACTTGGCCTGTGTTTTGTTATTAACAAGTTACATACCAAGTTTGAGGACATTATATTATTTCATTCACAAGTTATCAGTCGGAAACCCAAAAATTCGCAAAATTTCGAAGTTTAAAGGGGCATAGGTCCAGAACCCCTTGGACCTCAGAACCCGAATTCAAACTTGGCCTGTGTTTTGTGGTTAACAAGTTACATACCATGTTTGAAGACAAAATATTATTTTATTCACAAGTTATCAGTCGGAAACCCTATAATTTGAAAAATTTCAAAGTTAAAAGGGGCATAACTCCAGAACCCCTTGGACCTCTGAACCCCAAATCAAAATTGGCCTGGGTTTTGTGGTAAACAAGTCACATACCAAGTTTGAAGATCTTATGTTATTTCGTTCACAAGTTATCAGTCGGAAACCTTCAGGGGACGGACGGACGGATGAACGGACACACGGATGGATGGACGGACGGACGGACGGATGGACACATGACTGAGGGTTTCACATAATACCTCGCCACTTCGTGTGGCGGGGTATAAAAAAGATATAGCCCGGACACGACTTGTCAGTACGAAAGCAAAAATCTGCCCTTGACGACAAAGGTCAAGGTCACAGGTCATTATTCATTGTTTATGACACATCATCTTGAAGTGATCTACATGCAAAATATCAAAAGCCTACCTCAAAAGACATAACAGTTATAGCCTGGACACGACTTGTCATAAGAAAAGCAAAAATTTGACCTCACCGACAAAGGTCAAGGTCAAAAGTCACCAATCATTGTTCATGACACATCGTCTTGAAGTGATCTATCTACATGCAAAATATCAAAAGCCTATCTCAAAAGACAAAAAAGTTATAGCCCGGACACGACTTTGTTACGGATGGACGGACAGAGCAATTGTGGTGGGCCCTATAAGTGGAACTAAACTAAATTTGACTTGATCTGTTACTCATGGTGGGATGTAATAATAATAAAGAATTCTAACAAAAATCTTATTAATTGTCAACCACTTTAATTCTCAAAACCATACTTGCACATGCACGAATGGTATCAAAATAGGAGTAAATATGCAAAACAACCATATTTTTCAATTTAGTCCATCTTGGTTTTTAAAGGAAATAAAAGTTAAGAATATTTATGAACTCAGTTGTGTCTTCAGACAAGTAAAAGTGTATTGTTTTGCTTTCCATTTGAATTATTGAACTTGCATCAGTTTGAAAATGTCAGATTGTCATAGACACAGCCAGTCAAGGAGATAGAAATCTGAATTCTCTTAGGTCACTTCAGAATGGAAAATTCCACTTGTTTGTCATGTAAGAATCCAAATATGGTGTAATTGTCATTTAACCATTCTCTTGATCTTTATATTTGTAAATTTAACTCTTCACTAACATTCATGGTTAAATTCGAATATAATGGTGCAGCTCATGGTTAAATGACTACTGCAATATTACAGCCATGCATTTTTCCTTAAATACTAATTTTTCTTTACAGAAATATTTCGCTGTTCACAATACATTTCACAAAATAAAAATGGTCACAGAATCAAGCATAACATAAATCTCAGACAGATTTTTCCTAAAATAAAACAACNTAATTGTCATTTAACCATTCTCTTGATCTTTATATTTGTAAATTTAACTCTTCACTAACATTCAGGGTTAAATTCCAATATAATGGTGCAGCTCATGGTTAAATGACTACTGCAATATTACAGCCATGCATTTTTCCTTAAATACTAATTTTTCTTTACAGAAATATTTCACTGTTCACAATACATTTCACAAAATAAAAATGAACAAAGAATAAAGCATAACATAAATCTCAGACAGATTTTTCCTAAAATAAAACAACAAAAGGCTCTCAAGATCCTTTATCGCTCACCTGGCTAACATAGAACAATGGTTCCACTTTGCTTAGTGGTCTCAGAGGACAAGACCTTTGAATGTGTTTCAGTTTGATTCAAGTTTGGTTCTTTTTTATGCAGGGGACCATCCAAGGACTACTGTGGCCAAGTTTGGTTCCAATTGGCTAAGCAGTTGCATAAAGTGTTCTCCCATAGGTTCCAATGTTAAAACTATGGTCCCTGCTGGCAGCCAACTTGGATATAGCACGACCCTGAAAAACCTTTTTTTGCAAGGGACAATATCTAAGGACTATTGTGGCCAAGTTTAGTTCCAATTGGCTCAGTAGTTTCAAAGGAGAAAATCTCTGAATGTTTTCTCCCAAAGATTAACATGTGAAATGTTTTACTAAAAACTTGTAATATTTCAATCAATTTCTTTAGTTTAGTCTCCAAAAGACCAAATTTTCGGCGTTTTTTTAATAATATCCTAATTTTAAATGTGAATTTAAGCCAGGAAGATGAGGCAGTAGCACTGAGTATTCTGATGTTATTGTTTCATTAGCTCTATTTGGCCTTGATGTGTGTATCAAATTATCGCCTAGGATAGTCTTTGTATAAACATCAACTACTATCCTAGGTGATAATTTAGATTCTAAAAATTCTGATATATCAAATATGTAAACACTGTACTCTGTGACCGAGTGGTTATTGTCCATAGTTTATCTCCACATGTGATGTCACTCATGACAAAAAATCGGATTAATTTTGTTAAATCTCCAGTTATTTTATCATGCTACAACTGAATTAACTCTGTTGGGTATACATAGATTATGTTTCATATCAACAATGTCCTGCAGGCAGTCCATACATCACAATAATGTACAATTTATCAACAACTATAAAATAAATATTCACTTCTTATTTATAAATATGCCAGTTTGGAAAATTTGTGGAGTGTCTCTTTCTTCGGAAGCTCTTATCTAAATAAAAAGATAAGCCAATCCTGTTTTCAAGGATACGTGGCTTTATAAATCTAGCATCAGGAAGAGTGCCAGAGAGAAAAAAAGTCACCCAATGGAAAGATTTCAAGTACTTGGACAAAGCTTGTTGAGTCAGAAAAGCAAGAAATTTTTCCCAAGGCTGACTGAGACTTTTTTGTCTGGCACTTTCACTGGTGTTTGATAATTTTTCTTCCCCTTAGCATCCAAAACTACAAGAAATCACTGTCAAAACTCATTGTGACATCAGTGAATTACTTCCCTTTTCATGACATCATAATGCATGGAGCACTCTTCCGAATTCAAGGTTATTTTGGTACCAAAGATTTAACCTTCATGGTGTGTTTTAATTACAATTATTTTTTCAAAGGCAGTAGATATTTTATTCAATGTAGATATTCTATTCAATCGTATTAAATTATATACTTATGAGGGGGGCAGGAGGGGGTCTGATCCTGGAATCCCAACTTTATTTTTTCTAAATCCCGAAATCCCGAACTACAAAGAAACTTAAAGACTGATGAAATCCCGATTCCGGGTGAATAAATTTCCCGAAATCCCGGGCTTACATCATAAAAATCCTGAAATCCCGGGCTTAAAAATATCCAATCCCGACATCCCGAAAAAGGTCCTGCCCCCCCTCACTTATACATTCATATAGACTACCAGTAAGCCAAGTATATCGTTATGACAAAATATTGGCAAGAATAATTGTGTGTAGCTAATGTTTTAGACCCCCTGTGTTAGACATTAAAATCTTGCATCACAATAACAATGGATTCCCTTGTCTGAGGTGGGAGAAATTCTTATCTTGTACCTCCAATACAAGATGGAAGTTAATTATGTTGCCTAGGAACAACGGATGTCAAGTACTGTCTGGTGGTAAACAAATGGTATTTTGTGGTTATAAATGAGAGAAAAAGACAGTAATAAACATAAGTTAATTTGTGGCTAGAAAAAAATAATCAAACACTATTGAAAATACAAGATAAAAAAAACCTCTGACACCGGTTTTAATTAAAAAATAGTTTATAACATCTGTGAAACTATTCTTGGCATGTCAGCTTTGTTTTTCTTACGGTTTTCTTTTACATGTAATCCCCTATATTTGTTTAGAGCAGACAACTGATATAGGTTATCTCCCTCTGCTGCGTCGAAAATAGGGTTGTTGAGGGTGACAACAGGCTGTCTCCTAGGGTAGTCAACCTGTCATATGATTTCTGTAAAAACATCCCAATTATTTTCTGATCACATAGTTTATTTGACCTAACCAAAGTTTGTCAAATATTCAATCTATTAAAATATGATAATACCTGATGTCATAATGAAGGGTACATTCAAATAGTGGCGTATTTGTATTTTAGGGAAGAAATAGGTAAAAACATTCCATCAAAATTTTAAGATCACATATCTTTCACTCATGTAGGAATGCCATTTCTTTCATAAATGCCCGTCTCCTGTGTAAAACAGCCCATAGAAGACAGGGATGCATGAGGCCATCTTACATGGGAAAATATCCAATCCAATGTTGCGATTTGTTCACTGTCACAGCTGTTACCGTGATAAACTCCATGAATGATTTGACGTCACAATTTAGAACTCCACAAGGAATGGCAAGCTTTANTGGTTCTTGCCTGTGCTCTATGTTTCCTTTTCAGAAAAAAGTAGTCAAAATGAGTCAAATTTGTCATTTTTCGAGAAAATGTGCAATTTGTCCCATTTTCTACACTGAAAAACTCTGTAATTGTATATCAATTCTTGAGTATTCTTCGTTTTAACTGTTAACCTATATCCATAGAATATTTCAACAAAAAATAATGTGTTTTTAAGCACACTTATATTTTTAGGCCAATTAAGGCCCTTACCACACCTACTCCTTTCATGAAAATCTATTAAAATTTGTAGCCATGAGAGAGCTTGGAAGGTCAAATTTTGGCTAAAACAGTGTTGTTATTTTTGTCAAAGTCCCATAACTATGTCAAAAATTTCGAACTTAAACAAGGTATTAATAGTATAAACATTTGGTATAAATTTCATAAAAATCTGTCGAAATTTGTAGCCATGAGAGCGCTTACAAGGTTAACTTTTGGCTAAAACAGTGTTGTTATTTTCGTCAAAGTCCCATAACTCCGTCAAAAAATATGGACCAAGGCTGATGTTCAAACTTCACCAAGGTATTTATAGTATAAACATTTGGTATAAATTTCATGAAAATCCGTCAAAATTTGTAGGCATGAGAGCGCTTACAAGGTAAATTTTTGGATAAAACAGAGTCATGATTTTGGTCAAAGTCCCATAACTCCGTAAAAAAATACCGACCAAGGCTGATTTGCAATCTTGACCAAGGTATTAGTGATATAAACATTTGGCATAAATTTCATGAAAATTCGTTATAATTTGTATGCATGAGAGCGCTTACAAGAAAGTGTGACGGACGGACGGACAGATGGACGGACCCATGGACGCCCGGCATTTCTATGTCCCCGCTCCGCATTGCGACAGGGATCAATGAAATGTTCCCTTGAACCAGCAATTTATCATCCATCCCTAGATATGCAATTTATATTTAAACAGAGATCAATAAAGGGCTACGCCGAGCGCAGCATGATACGACCGCAGCAAGTCGACCACTGAAATTTGAACAAGTGTTAACTAAAATGAAAGTGGACACAGTAATTTGCTGGACACAATAAGGACCTTGACACATAAATTAATTGGACACAAACTAGTGAAAATTGAAATTAGCCCTTTAAATTCCTTATTACTAGGATATTGGAAGAGCGACTACCATCAAGAGAAATCCAAAGAAGAAACTCGGGTTGAAATCCAATGAAATAAAGAATTCACATATTTTGAAATATTGCAGTTTGGCCCCTTTGACCCATTATAGCTTGGAAACCGAAGAGCAACACAAAATATACTGCCATATTACTGAAAGCTTACAATGAGAATAATCCAAAGATAAAAATCCCATCAAAAGCTAATGAAAAATAAAGATTTCACACATTTCTAAAAATTGCAATTTTGACCCCTTCTAGCCTGGAAACAGTAAGAGCTACATTAAATCCGTTGACATTCTACTAAAAGCTTACATTGAGAGGAATCCAAAGAAAAAAAATCCAATCAAAATCTGATGTAAAATAAAGATTTTACATATTTCTAATAAAGGGCTACGCCGAGCGCAGCATGATACGACCGCAGCATGT
>MJUU01029573.1:123736-135024 GCA_002080025.1 Modiolus philippinarum | reverse complement strand
GGTGATAAGTAAGCATGTGACCAAGTTTGGTTTTGATCCTATGTAGTATACTCAAGTTATCATCCGGAAACCAAAATTTTTGCGGTCGTATAAAAATTGCACACAATTGTTGAAATCTTGTTCCGTAAAGGTATACCAATTGTGACGTCACATTTTTCCTGGGAACATTTTTGATATTTCTTTGTGAAAGTTAGATTGATCATGGTTTTGCAAGTAATTTCAGAGCATTAATGCAGGAAAAAGTATCAAACCATCTTGGTAAAATGAGAGCTAAGATATATATTAACAATTCCTTGACAAGCCTCAGGATGGACATGATATCTTAGCCTTTGGATTTGAGATCAGCCTATCTCGCCTTTTCCCTATGGATAGATACTATAAATCTTCCACTTTTGTGAGAAATTCTATGTCTTTTACCCTAGTGTTATTCAGGAAATGACAGAATTTCTCACACTTGTGGAAGATATCTTTTATCTTTTATATGGTCTTGTATAAGAACCTGTTATTCTTTTTGTCATTTTGCTTTTTTCACTCAATTCAAGTAAAGGAAAAATTTATTCATGTTCATGACAGATATCCTGATCTTAAATGTGATCTTATGGAAGGGCCAATTAGTTGGAACACAGGGCAATAAGTACAGAATGAACAGGAAACACTAGGTCACAGAGTACAGTGTTTACATAGTTTTCTGACAAATATCTATTAGCATTCATTTTCTACTGACGTTGTTTCATTATCACTTGATGGATCTGGCAGGTTTATCAACTTATCACCTAGGAAAGTCTTGGTATAAACATCAAGTACTATCCTAGGTGTTAATTAAGCTTCTTTAAGTTCAAATTCAAATATGCAAATAGACTGCACTCTGTGACCGAGTAAAAGTTCCAGTAAATTTGGTAAAATCTTTAGTTATTTTACCATGCTCTGTTTGGTATACATAGATAACACCTATGTCCTGTTCATACATCACAATAATGAACAATTTATCAATCAATAACTATAAAATATTCACTTGTTATATGTAAATTTGCTCGTTTGGAAAATTTCAATTCAATCTAACCAGTGTGTCTCTCTTGGAAAGCTCTATTCTACATTGATTCTGAATTATTGTTTAGATCATATTGATAATTTGTTGTCTACCAGCTTTTAAACAACATTCTACTTTTATTCGGTTTACAATGTGAGACAACCCATGTGAGATCGATGCAGGCGACCTCCTCTCCCATGGGTAAATGACCAACCATGAGTGTTCATTTTTGTGATCATGACTAAACGTCATAAAATACCTGATGTCACAATGTAAGGCACATTAAAATGGCGAGGATGTCACTCACTCAGTATAGGTTTTCAGATGTTTCTTGTCGTATTTTACTGAAGAAATAGCTACTTACATTCGATCAAAATCAAAGATCAGAATATCTTTCACTCATGTAAGAAATTCTTTGTCTTATTCTCTTGTTTAGCTGCACTCCACTTGAGAAAAGACAGAATTTCTTACATTCATGAAAGATACCCTGATCTTTGATTAGCTCTCATTTAAGGTAGTTCGAGCCTAATAAAAATATCAGACAGAATTTTTTTATTTTAAGATATTTTGTAGTTCTTAGCCCATTTGTTAAAAAAATAAAATAAAAATGATATGTCACCGATCATCTTTTCCCATTAACATGCTTTGAAAATCATACCAAATTCAGTATTTTTCAGCAATATTTACAAAGAATATATAGGGAACTGTGAGAACATACTTATTGTTTAGCTTTCATATGAAATAAACATCAGATAGATTTTTTTTATTTTTTTGACATTTCAGAGGTATACATTTCGTCTATAAGTTGAGCTGATAAAATCTATATGTCCCCGTTTGATTAAGAGAAATATTTTATAAAGTTTACGAAACAGACAATATTTATGGTAAAAGGGAGCTAATTTGCGGGAAAGTGAATGTCAATCTATTATGACATCATTCCTGTGTAGTTTGGTTGATTTTGATTCAGTGGTTTCAGAGGAGACGATGAAAATGTGATTTTCCTATAGGATCCAATGTTGAATAATCTTCAGTTCTGTCGGCCATGTTTTTTGGGGGTTTGGAACTAAATGAGCAATCTTTGTAAAAGACCTTTAGTACATCATTCCTGTAAAGTTTGGTTAAATTTGCTTCAGCGGTTTCAGAGGAGAAGATGAAAATGTGCTTTTTCGCATAGGGTCCAATTTTGAACCTAAGTTCGGCCCTGGCGGCCATGTTTTTTATCGGATCGGAACAAAATGAGCATTATTTGTAAACAACCTTAAGGATGTAGTAAGGTGAAAATAAAAATAACTAAGATTTTAAATTGATACTATAAATGGAAAGAGCATTGGTAAAGGAACAAATTCAGCTAAAAATATTGCTAGGTTATGGACCTTGTTTTTAAGATATTTCACATTTTAAAAAATGGCGGGAAAATTCCCTCTTGGACTTTTACCCAAGTATAACATGGAAACATAATTGGTACCTATCACATGGAAGAAAATCTACAATCTATTGAAATTTTCCTTACTGACCTTGAATGAACTACTGAAGTCTTTGATGACTAGAAAATTGGGTGTAATGGGGCCAAATATTTTACATAAGAATAATGGATAAAACCTTAGAAATCAGAATAACTTATACAAATTCCAAAAACCTCACCTTACTTCATCCTTAAGTACATCATTCCTGTAAAGTTTGGTTGAATTTGCTTCAGTGGTTTCAGAGGAGAAGACGAAAATGTTATTTTTTGCCTTGGGTCCAATGTTAAACTTAAGTTCGGCCCTAGCGGCCATGTTTTATATCAGATTGGAACGAAAAGAGCAGTCTTTGTAAATTACCTTTAGTACATCATTCCTGTAAAGTTTGGTTGAATTTGCATCAGTGGTTTCAGAGGAGAAGATGAAAATGTGATTTTCCCATAGGGTCCAATGTTAAACAATGTTCCGTGCTGGCGGCTATGTTTTTTGTCAGCTCAGAAGTAAATGAGCAATCATTGTTAAGGACCTTTAGAACATACTTCCTGTAAAGTTTTGTTGAATTTGCTTTATCCGTTTCAGAGCAGAAGATGAAAATGTGATTTTCCCATATGGTCCAATGTTAAACCTAAGTACCGTGCTGGCGGCTATGATTTTTGTTGGATTGGAAGGAAATGAGCAATCTTTGTTAAGGACCTTCCAAAATTCATTCCTGTAAAGTTTCGTTGAATTTGCTTCAGCAGTTCCAGAGTAGGAGATGAAAATGTGATTTTCCCATAGGGTCCAATGTTAAACTATGTTCCGTGCTGCCGGCCATGCTTTTTATCGGATCAGAACAAAATGAGCAATCTTTGTTAAGCACCTTTAGTACATCATTCCTTTAAAGTTTGGTTCAATTTGCTTCAGTGGTTTCAGAGTAGAAGAGGAAAATGTGATTTTCCAATAGGGTCCAATGTAAAACTATGCTGCAGTGTTTTCAGAGTAGAAGATGAAAATGTGATTTTTCCCATAGGGTCCAATGTTAAACCTAAGTTCTGCACTGGTGGCCATGTTTTTTGTCAGATCAGAACGAAATGAGCAATCTTTGTAAAGGACCTTCCATACATCATTCCTGTAAAGTTTGGTTGAATTTGCTTCGGTGGCTTCAGAGGAGAAGATGAAAATGTGAAAAGTTTAACGGACGACGGATGCCAAGTGATGGCAAGAGCTCACACTGACCCTTCGGGTCAGGTGAGCTGAAAAGCATTCTCTAATGTTATGTCAAGTTTAAACAGATTTTGACCCGTTAGATAAATTTTGATATTCAACGTATGTTGAATAAAGGCCAGTGCTAATTCCCACAAATCTAATCGCAATACAATTCTCTGATTAACATTTACCATTAGAGAAAAATATTACACCTTTTTATGCCGATTAGTACCATATATTTTATCCACTCTCGATAGTTAAATTTTAAAATTTTAAAATGCTCTGCAAGCCTCTCAATTATGATTTTAAAATTTAACTATCTCTAGCGGGTAAAATATGGTAATGAACAGGATCATGTGGTGTAATCTATATTTGAGAGACATTTGTTAAATGTGGATTTGTGAGATAATGGTTGTTTCCTTTTGGATCTATTAGATCTTATTGTCGGGAAAATAATGACAGTGATTGTAACCCTTTGCCAATTAATTTTATGTTTGTTGACAATCCTGCATCCACGGTGTAAAAGACATGGATGAATCCTTTCACAACATTTAGAAATGAATACTGCTTAAACTGTGCTAGGGACTGTCTCAAACTTTATACTAGCTCATTGTTGAAGGCCTCATGGTGACTTCATGATGAAGAACAACAATAAAAGTGTTGTTCCAATGCTTGGTCTTACCATGTATTTGTAGAGACTTTGTCTAATGTGCATTTGACCTTTCATTGTTTATAGGGAAAAACAGTGGATAGTAGTGGTTCATTTTCGTCTTGTTTTTTTTACCCTGGGTAAGATATGGTGCTTTTTACATTTAAGGGACCTTAAGCCCGTACTCCTGAGATTAACATGATATTTTTAATAAAATTATGTTAAAATGTATTCCTTTTTGGTGATTAGAATCATATTCTAATTGTTAAGTTTTGTAGAAGGTCCAATTTTTCAATATACAATGTATGTGCACAATTTTTCAAAATGTCGTTAATATAGTAATTCAGTTCAGTAAAAAAATTAAAATTTGGTAATGACTGACAAATAAGTGACATTTTCTGATCCCTGATTTGAATAACACTGTGTGATGTTATACATACCAAGTTTCTGTAGACATATAGTAATGATAGATTTAATTTCTTCCTCAACCTTAGATATACCATCCACTTCCATTCCAGCAGAATCAATACCATCATTAAGGTGCTGTCCAATAAGGTATCCAAGTCCAATAATGGACCCCAGTTGTATCTCAAATCCCTAAAAATAACAGAAAATATTAAGACAGAATCAACAAGATGTGTTTGTGAAACACTACATATGCCCCCAGATTCCGATTTTTACCCCTTTTTGACCCCTATGACCTTGACCTTTGACCTTTGACCTAATTTTTTTTTGCATATTTATGTTCCTCTTGACTAGACCTATACACTTGCCAAGTATCAAAAGTCTACCTTATATAGCTCAAAAGTTATAGCCAAGGTTAAAGTTTCGGATGCACAGACAGACAGACAGACAGACAGACAGACAGACAGGACAAAAACAATATGCCCCCCGATCCTCGATCTGGGGGCATAAAAATAAGAAGAGCTGTTGCCGAATGGCAGCCAGTTATATCCACGCTCAGTGTACCCTGATGGAAAGTGCAAAATTACATTTTTGTAAGTGTGTGTGGACACAATAGAGGTGTTGACACAGTACAAGTGTGGACACAATACAAGCATTTACACAGTTGCAAGAAAAATCAAGATGCAAATTAAGGTTGATAGACAGTAATATTCATATCCATGAGATTTTGTTGTAAGTCGGCACAATTGAAGAACCAACCCTACTTACTCGAAATCTGTAATAAAAAGTATGGGTCACCATGCTTTTTCTAGATCTGAGGTCAAAGTTTGCTTATTTTTTGCCATTTTTTCACCTAAATTTACAAAGAATGCACGGGGAAAATATGGGAAGACGATTTTTAGCTTAATGGAAATGAACTTTTTATCCATGAGAATTTGGTGTATTTTTGTCAACAGATAGTTTATGATATTATTTATTGATAATGATTAAAAAATGTATATGTCACCATGCTTTTAACGGAGATATTTTACAAAGTTTCTGGATTAAACATTTTTTACGAGAAAAGGGAAATAATTCGCGGCAAAGTAAACGAAATATGACGTTTCACATCTGTCATTCAATTATGACGTCAAAAAGGAAAAGCCGTCAATTTACTGTTCCGGCCCGAAAATCAAACCTACCCCATATCCGACTCTTTATTTTTTCTGATGCGCGATTGAATTGCGCAGCGCAACAGTGTCTATCTACCTTAAGCGAGAACAAAACTCACAAAGTCGATAAACAGGAAGTGATGATTGGATATGACCTAAAATGGGAGGCACAGTATAGGACCCAATACTGAAGCACCATACCAAATATCAAGTGGCTGTCATGCATGGTTGCTGAGAAAAATGTGACAAAAAAGTCACAGTTTTGAAAAAGCGAGTAAAAAAGGCACAAAGTCGGTAAACAGGAAGAAATGATTCAATATGGCCAAAAAAGGGAGGTGCAGTATGGGACATCATACAGAAGCACCATACTAAATATCAAGTGGCTGTCATGTGTGGTTGCTGAGGAAAATGTAACATAAAAGTCACAATTTTGAAAATGAAAGTAAAAAGGCACAAAGTCAGTAAACAGGAAGTGGTGATTCCATATGGCCGAAAAGGGGAGGTGCAGTATAGGACCCCATACTGAAGCACCACACCAAATATCAAGTGGCTGTCATGCATGGTTGCTGAGAAAAATGTGAGAAAAAAGTCACAATTTGAAAAAGCAAGTAATAAATGCATAAAGTCGGTAAACAGGAAGTAGTGATTCAATATGGCCAAAAAGGGGATGCGCAGTATGGGAATCCATACTGAAGCATTACACCAAATATCCACCGGCTGTCATGCATGGTTGCTGAGAAAAAGTGCGACGAAAAAAGTCAAAATTTTGAAAAGGCGAGTAAAAAATATGCAAAGTTGGTAAACAGGAAGTAGTGATTCAGTATGGCTGAAAAGGGGAGGCGCAGTATGGGACCCCATACTGAAGCACCATACTATATATCAAGTGGCTGTCATGCATGGTTGCTGAGAAAAATGTGACGAAAGTATGTGTGACGGACGGACGGACAGACAGACAGACAGAATGACAGACGGACAGAGGTAAAACAGTATACCCCCTCCTTCGGAGCGGGGGTATAATTAAAAAGAATCAAATACACCTAAAATTCCTCAAAAGCTTTCAGAGTTAGAAAGGGGCCAATGTCATAATTATAGCTTTAAAAATAGCTTAGGTGACATATGTCTGAAGGATGCTCCTTAATGCCTTGGGGACGATAAGTCGTACTACTCCTAAGGGCCTTAGGGACGATAAGTTGTACTACTCCTGAGGGCCTTAGGGACAATAAGTTGTACTACTACTCAGGGCCTTAGGGACGATAAGTTGTACTACTACTGAGGGCCTTAGGAACAATAAGTTGTACTACTGCTGAGGGCCTTAGGGATGATACCCTCTACTACTCCTGAGGGCCTTAGGGACTATATGTTATACTACTCCTGAGGACCTTGGGAACTATAAGTTGTACTACTGCTGAGTGCCTTAGGGACGATAAGTTGTACTACTGCTGAGAGCCTAAAGGACAATTTGTTGTACTACTCCTGTGGGCCTAAGGGACGATAAGTTGTACTACTCCTGAGGGCCTTAGGGACAATAAGTTGTACTACTCCTGAGGGCCTTAGGGACAATAAGTTGTATTACTCCTGTGGGCCTTAGGGACGATAAGTTGTACTTCCCCTGAGGGCCTTAAGGACGATGAGTTGTACTACTCCTGAGGGCCTTAGGGAAGATAAGTTGTACTACTCCTGAGGGCCTTAGGGACAATAAGTTGTACTACTACTGAGGGCCTAAGGGAAGATAAGTTGTACTACTCCTGAGAGCTTTAGAGAAAATTAGTTGTACTACTCCTGAAGGCCTTAGTCACGATAAGTTGTGCTACTCCTGAGGGCTTTTAGGGACAATAAGTTGTACTACTACTGAGGGCCTTAGGGACAATAAGTTGTACTACTCCTGTAGGCCTTTTGGACAATAAGTTGTACTACTCCTTAGGGCCTTAGGGACGATAAGTTGTACTACTCCTGAAGGCCTTAGGGACAATAAGTTGTACTACTCCTGAGGGCCATAGGGACAATAAGTTGTACTACTCCTGAGGGCTTAGGGACGATAAGTTGTACTTCTCCTGAAGGCCTCAGGGACGATAAATTGTACTACTCCTGAGGGCCTTAGGGACAATAAGTTGTATTACTTCTGAGAGCCTTAGGGACAATAGGTTGTACTACTTCTGAGGACCTTAGGGATTATAAGTTGTACTACTACTGAGAGTCTTAGGGATTATAAGTTGTACTACTACTGAGAGTCTTAGGGACAATAAGTTGTACTACTCCTGAAGGCCTTAGGGATGATAAGTTGTACTACTCCTGAGGGCCTTAGAGACAATAAGCTGTTCTTCTCCTAAGGGCCTTCGGGACTATAAGCTGTACTACTCCTGAGGGCCTTAGGGAAGATAAGTTGTACTACTGAGGGCCTTAGGGACAATAAGTTGTACTAAACCTGAGGGTCTTAGGGACGATAAGTTGTACTATTCATGACAGCCTTATGGACTATAACTTGTACTACTCCTGAGGGCCTTGGGGACTATAAGTTGTAGTATTGCTGAGGGCCTTAGGAAAGATAAGTTGTACTACTGTTGAAGGCCTTAGTCACAATAAGTTGTACTTCTCCTGAGGGCCTTAGGGACGATAAGTTGTACTACTACTGAGAGCCTTAGGGACAATAAGTTGTACTACTGCTATGGGCCTTAGGGAAGATATGTTGTACTACTCCTGAGGGCCTTAGGAACAATTAGTTGTACTACTACTGAGGGTCTTAGGGAAAATAAGTTGTACTACTCCCGAGAGCTTTAAAGAAAATAAGTTGTACTGCTCCTGAGGGCCTTAGTCACAAAAAGTTGTACTACTCCTGAGGGCCTTAGGGATGATAAGTTGTACTACTCCTGAGGGCCTTAGCAAAAATAAGTTGTACTACTCCTGAGGGCCATAGGGATATAAAGTTGTACTACTCCTGAGGGCCTTAGGGAAGATAAGTTGTACTACTCCTGAGGGCCTTAGGGACGATAAGTCGTACCACTCCTAAGGGCCTTAGGGACGATAAGTTGTACTACTCCTGAGGGCCTTAGGGACGATAAGTTGTACTACTACTGAGGGCCTTAGGAACGATAAGTTGTACTACTACTGAGGGCCTTAGGAACAATAAGTTGTAATACTGCTGAGGGCCTTAGGGACGATAACCTCTACTACTCCTGAGGGCCTTAGGGACTATAAGTTATACTACTCCTGAGGACCTTGGGAACTATAAGTTGTACTACTGCTGAGGGCCTTAGGAACGATAAGTTGTACTACTCCTGAGGGCCTTAGGGACAATAAGTTGTACTACTACTGAGGGCCTTAGGGAAGATAAGTTGTACCACTCTTGAGAGCTTTAGAGAAAAGAAGTTGTACTACTCCTGAAGGCCTTAGTCAAGATAAGTTGTACTACTCCTGAGGGCCTTAGTCAAGATAAGTTGTACTACTTCTGAGGGCCTTAGGCATATTAAGTTGTACTACTCCTGATGGCCTTAGGGAAGATAAGTTATACTACTGCTGAGGGCCTTAGGGAAGATAAGTTGTACTACTGCTGAGGGCCTTAGGGAAGATAAGTTGTACTACTTCTGTAGGCCTTAGGGACAATAGGTTGTACTACTACTGAGGGCCTTAGGGATGATAAGTTGTACTACTCTTGAGGAACTTAGGGACAATAAGTTATACTACTACTGAGAGCCTTAGGGACAATAAGTTGTACTACTGCTGAGGGCCTTAGGGACGATAATGTGTACTACGCCAAAGGGCTTTAGGGACGAAAAATTGTACTGCTCCTGAGGGTCTTAAGGACGATAAGTTGTACTACTACTGAGAGCCTTAGGGACAATAAGTTGTACTGCTGGCGAGGGCCTTAGGAAAAATAAGTTGTACTACTCCTGAGGGCCTTAGGGACAATAAGTTGTACTACTACTGAGGGCCTTAGGGAAGATAAGTTGTACCACTCTTGAGAGCTTTAGAGAAAAGAAGTTGTACTACTCCTGAAGGCCTTAGTCAAGATAAGTTGTACTACTCCTGAAGGCCTTAGTCAAGATAAGTTGTACTACTTCTGAGGGCCTTAGGCATATTAAGTTGTACTTCTACTGATGGCCTTAGGGAAGATAAGTTATACTACTGCTGAGGGCCTTAGGGAAGATAAGTTGTACTACTGCTGAGGGCCCTAGGGACGATAAGTTGTACTACTTCTGTAGGCCTTAGGGACAATAGGTTGTACTACTACTGAGGGCCTTAGGGATGATAAGTTGTACTACTCTTGAGGAACTTAGGGACAATAAGTTATACTACTACTGAGAGCCTTAGGGACAATAAGTTGAACTTCTCCTGAGGGCCTTAGGGACGATAAGGTGTACTACTCCCAAGGGCTTTAGGGACGAAAAATTGTAATGCTCCTGAGGGTCTTAGGGACGATAAGTTGTACTACTACTGAGAGCCTTAGGGACAATAAATTGTACTGCTGCCGAGGGCCTTAGGAAAAATAAGTTGTACTACTCCTGAGGGCCTTAGGGACAATAAGTTGTACTACTACTGAGGGCCTTAGGGAAGATAAGTTGTACTACTCTTGAGAGCTTTAGAGAAAAGAAGTTGTACTACTCCTGAAGGCCTTAGTCATGATAAGTTGTACTACTCCGGAGGGCCTTAGGGACGATAAGTTGTACTACTGCTGAAGGCCTTAGGGAAGATAAGTATTACTACAACTGAGGGCCTTAGGGATGATAAGTTGTACTACTCTTGAGGGCCTTAGGGACGATAAGTTATACTACTACTAAGGGCCTTAGGGACAATAAGTTGTACTACTCCTGAGGGCCTTAGGGACAATAAGTTGTACTACTACTGAGGGCCTTAGGGACAATAAGTTGTACATGTACTACTCCTGAGGGATATAGGGTTGATATATTGTACTAACTGTGTTACCCTCAATAAATACAGGATTAATTATAAGTCATACTTTGTGATCCATATTCTTCAATAACTCTTCCAAGCTGTCCTTGATGATATCTTTAGACTGCTGACACATGACTACAGCATACATCTGACTTCCAAATTCTTTTAAATCATCTTTACTACAGAACATGTAATTCTGAAAATAAATAGATAAAACAGTTTTTTAGTAGTGAAGAATAATAACAAGTGATCATGCATTTGACTTCCAGTTTCTTTTACATTGTAGTAAAGTAAAGATTTAGGCACACTGACATGCAAAACTAGATGTTGTCGGAAACGACAGCTATCCCCGCACTCCCTGTTTGACACAGAAAACAGTTGTTATACACCCTTGGCATAATTTTTTTCATTATCTTTGAAATCTACCTATTGATAGTCATTATTTTTACTAAAAGAATTCTAGGATATATGGTCGCTAAGTAGAATTCCAAAAAATAAGTGGTCTTTGAGACTTTCAGGAAATT
>MJUU01029573.1:106210-117189 GCA_002080025.1 Modiolus philippinarum | reverse complement strand
TCAAAGTCGGATTATCTCCCCTTCCTGGTTTCGGACAATAATTATATTCCTTCATGCACATCTCCATATAGTGTCCTTCCTTTGTGTAAAGTTTCATCAAAATCCTTCTTCCCCGCCCTTGACGATTTCACCCTACTTTTCCAGTGGCAGTCAGAATTTCCCGTCCCATGGCCCTTTCCATACCCCAAAGATTTATTTATTAACAAACTTGTTCTCGTCTTGATATAGCTGAAATATTGCTGAGTAGACGTTAAACAACATTCAATCAATCAATCAATCAAAATCCTTCAAGTGGTTTAAGAGGAGTTGCACTTACGAGAAGTGTGGACAGACGGACAGACGGATGGACAGACAGACAGGGTGATTCCTATATACCCCCCAAACTTTGTTTGCGGGGGGTATAATTATTTCCCTTTAATTATCTCCTTTTGTTCGTGACCTATATACTCACCCCCAATGGCAGAAATAAGGCTCTACGAAAGAGAGAGTATATCCTAAAAGAATGTTCTCCCTTTGATTTTGATCTATATACTCACCACTAACAGCAGATAATAAGGCTTTAATAAAGTCAAAGTAAATCTGTATAGAATCATCTCCCTTTAATTCTTCTTTGATGTATTTAGCTATACCAGGTGCCTGTGACTGCATTGCTGATAAAGATTCCATGTCAGGTGTCTGACCAGAGTCTTGTGAGAGACACATATGTAAATATAAAATCATCTGAAACAAACAATCTATTTAAAGAATCATTTATCCACATTATGAAAATATAGTTTAGTATATGGTGAAGTCATATACAGACACAACACTGGCTTCAGTATACAGACTTGCCTACCCCTCTTGGTCAAAAATAGTAAGTTACTTGATCAAAAATTGTAATCTGAGATGAAAAATAGTAAGCCACTCTTAAATGTAAAAAGACGTGTTTTGTCACAGAAACTACACTGATCAGAGAAAGGTACAGTATGCAGTTACACAATACTCCCATAAAAAATTCTTTTTTCCTCAAATAAAAACCTAGAATTCTTGTATCGAAGATCATTTATACATTCGTTTTATTATCGGAAATACCAATTTTAACAATAATTTATGGAACCGCACTGAAATGACGGACCAGAACTGACAATTTCTGGAAATACCGCAAATTTACCAAATCGTAAGGAAATGGTAAACCATCGTAAGGCAGTAAGACGTCTTTGAAAATAGTATGCCTTACGCCAAAATCGTTAGGGTAGGCAAGTCTGCAGTATATATCAATTATTCAATTGGAATTACAAGTAAGAGACATAATTAATCAAGGATTACAAAGTCTGCCTCCTGGTGACATATGGTCACAAAAAAAACTTTGCAACATCAGAAATGGATGCATATTTTATGAAAGGATATGGAGTAAATGAACATGAGACCATAACACATATGTTAACTCAAACTGCAATAATTTTAATGAGCTGTATGCATATCTGTTTACATTAACAAACAACAGATAGTGACTGAAAACTGAACAATGATGCACACTGAATGCTGAGTCAGTCAAGCAGAAAAGCCTTGATACTGATGTACCACATGAGGTACCATATGAGGTGCACACATATACAAGGTAAGATGATCCTACAATTTACATTGAGATACAAACTCTTCCAAGAACTCAAGTATACATATATCAAGGAGGAAATGAAGGTCAACATGACCTAATTTAGCCTGACTTACTCCCAAAGATACATGCACATGTAAGGTAAGATGAACCTACTATGTACAGTAACTGAGATATGTTATAGGAGGTAAACTTGAATGTAAATCAATCATGAAAAATGTAGGTCAAAGTGACCTACTTTTGCCTTGATACTGACCTAACTCCTCAGATGCATGCACATGTAGTCCTATAATATAAGCCTTTTTAAGTTCATGTCGTTTACATTGAATGTTTTCATTGGACTTTTGCATTTTTTCTGACTTCTTAGAGGCTTATATCATAGAACTCACATGCAAGGTTAGATGATCCTACCATGTATAATCACTGACATATGAACTTTGGACGTAAACTTGAATGTAAGTCAATCACGCAGAAAATGTAGGTCAAGGTGACCCTATTTTGCCTGGATACTGAAATACCATCAAAGATGCATGCACATGAAAGGTTAGATGATCCCACAATGTAAAGTAACTGAAATATGAACTTATCTAAATTTGAATTTAAGTCAATCATGTGCCAAATGTAGGTCAAAGTGACCTAATTTTGCCTGGATGCTGACCTACCACTAAAGATGCATGCACATGCAAGGTAAGATGATTCTACCGTGTACACTATCTGAGATATGAACTTGGAACTAAAGTTAATTGAAAGGCAATCAAGCAGAAAATCTAGATCCAAGACACCTAACTTTCCTGCAGGCTGTAAGTCAACCCAAGATACACCTGCATGCAAAGTTTGATATACTCAAATGTGGGTGCAGACATGGACATGTACATGTACACAGACATGAATGCCAAGGGCTCTCAAATGGTCTACCTCAACTTTGTTGAGGCAATCTAAAAATAACTAAGTTTACAAACTAAATATAAAGTCTCTGTTTTTCAGTTTGCGAGGCTGTTATGTTTTAATAACTCCTCCTAAATTACATTTATTACTATATAAGATTTTTCGTACCAAGTGTAATAAATTGATGATATCAATATTGATAGAAAAATAATACAAGAATATGTGTAGATTAAGTCAAAACTAAAGAAGTAAAATATACTAATTATATAATATAACACTTTTTCAATAAAAAGAAATCAATCACAAAAATCAATCACATAATTTTTTTACAAAACAAGGCAGAGATACATAAAATAGATCAACAGAATTAGTTGTTCTTATTTATTGTGTGTTGGAACAGAACTCAAGTTCTTTCTTCAATAACCCACTTTTATCCTTTCCCAAGGTTACAGTCTGACTTGACTCAAATTAAGGTAATGTAAGTATAGTTTTCATAACGAGAAAGAATTGTATATCGATGGATATCAACTAAAGTTATGTAATTTCAAAATATAATAAACGAGCCTTTGGCGAGTTTATTATATTTGAAATTACATAACGAGAGTTGATATCCAGCGATATACAATTCTTTCGAGTTGTTAAAACTATTTCTCTTATGATGTTCATAATATGTAGTGCCGAACTGCTGTTTTGGTTTCAAATAACAACACCGTTGCTAGGTAACGTAAATCACGGCCAACGAGATTTCAAAGTTGTCCAACAGAAACTTAAAAAAATAATAGCACATCACGCATGATGTTATTACTTGGCACTCGACCAATGAAATTCCTGTAAAAGCGATTCAACAAGTTCATATCTAACTCCAGCTTCAAAGTCTCGTTGTGTACCTCAAATAACCATCCATGCAAGGAATAGATAATGAGCATGCATCATAGGAGAATGCAAAATATTCTTTTTTTTTATCAAGAGAAGACAACTCCAGGTTTACAATGTCCAACATATAGACTGTAATTTTTTCATTATATCCTAACTATGACTGTTAGGATAGATTAGCAAAATAGAATTATTTACCACTAAAAAATAACACCATATGTTTTGTCAGCCATGAGACATTCATATTGTGCACTGGTAGACAATGGTCTTGTACCATTCCAGCTGATAATTTTGTAAAAACAACATAATTACTCTTTTCAAGGTATTAAGGTATTTCAGTAGATCCATCTAATTTGAAACATCATGGAACTGTTAAAATAAGATATCAGAATACTAAAGTATAAAGCATTTTACATCTGTATTTTGGACCAAATAATTATGCAAGACTTAATATGAAGTGGTACACTTGAGTTTTGAATGAAAACAGTAAAAAATAAATTAGATTTAAACTTATTTCATTGCCAAAATAATAAACAAATGGATCTGTTAACAATACAATAGATTATCACTCCTACCTCCTCATATGTGGCTGGTATAAATGGTAGTGTATGGTTTCCAACTACAAACTTGTTTTGTGTCTTAATTCTCTGAGCTCCCTGAAAAATTAACAAGTCAACTTTGTTTCTGTGTATATTTTGTATGACCATACATATTGGGGTAGAGAAAGATAAAGCTATTATGGCTTTCTTGTATGCCAAAAAAGGTTCAAATGCATTCAAAATTGTCAAACTTAAAATGATTTACAAGGGAATACTTTGAATTTTTAACTAAAAAATTTTGTACATTGAGTAAGGTTTAATGCTTCAGTAATGCATATTTATGGCTTAATTGACATGACAAGTTATTGAAAGTTATTTTTCCCAATGTGCCTTTACTTTCTGCCACAACCTATCTACATGCACTAAAAGCAAACTAATAAAGAAGTTTTACTGTATTTGATAATATCTAATGTTTGTTCAATTTTTACAATAGGTGTGCCCATTTAAACTAATTTAATGTTCTGGATAAATGACAGCAGTAGAATCTGCATCTAATAAACACTGACCAGTTTTCATATAAATAACTTAATGAAAACCTATTTTATCATTTGTACCTTTTCAGAAATATATTTCATCATGTCCTGAAACTTTGGTAGTTTAGGAAGAGGTAATTTGTTTGAGTTTTTCTCTATCTCCTTCTCTTTACTTTGGGCAATATGTAAAGCCTTCATAGCCTCTAATCTAACATCTTCTTTTGTATCTCCACAGGCTAACAGTAGTATATATCTGGATGGGATGTGATCAGATGGGAATACTGTCTTGGCATATTGTACTGACATTAATCTTGACTGGGGTTGTTCCTGTAATCAAATTTAAATGATTTGAAACAGCTCGTTAAAATAAGATAAAAATATATAGTAAACTAGATGTGTTGGAATAAAACAAATTCCCCAGCCAAACAATGATCTCAGAAAAAAAAATAACGACCAAACTCATACTTGATCTGTAAGTCATTACAGTTAACTCACATATATAACAAGTCAATATCCCTAAGCATGCTGAAAGTTTTATTTCATGAAATTGTAATGTAAAAAGGGCATTAACTCTTTTTTAAATTAATAAATCCTGAGAGCCTTATCAAGTTCTGAAATCTTTTAATACATGTTCAATATCTTTGCATAACAAAAACCTCAATCAAGTTCTGGCATATCTTTACATACTTGTTCATTATTTTTGCCTAATGAGAGCCTCCATCAAGTTATGGCATATTTTATGTATATTTTCAATATTCTGCATAATGAGAGCCTGCAACAAGTTCTGAAATTTTTAAATAATTATTCAATATAATAATGAGAGTCTCCATCAAGTTCTTATACATTTTACATACTTGTTCAATATTCTGCATAATTAGAGCCTCCATCAAGTTCTGACATGAAGGATCTATATCTTTAAAAGCATCAGCCATTAATGACAAGGACTCCTGTACACCAAGTCTTGTCTCTGGATCTTCCTATAATAGTAAAACATCATAGTAGCAGTTGATGTCATGGTTAGAAGGCATTGGCATCTTACTCATAACCATACCAGCATTTCAAAGTATAGTTAAAACAACTTATGTTTTATAAACTGATAAAAATATAACAAGTGAAAAAACAAACTCTAATTGCTAAAAATGCAGTTTACAGCATTGAAAAATAGATGTCTTTTGGCATGGAATTTTGAATGTATCATCAATGATAGTCCTTAACAATTTTAATTTGGGCCATGGCAGCATTGCTTATTGAAAACCAACCCTCATTAATATGCAATTTATTTTTGAAAATCTCACAAGTTTGCAAACATAAAATAAAATTTCATCATTGTGAACTATAGTTTTCATTTTTTTTAAGTTACCCAAAAATGTTTTAAATAAGTAATCATGGCAATTTTAGGAAATAAAATGTTTCAAAAAATTTGTTGCATCACACTATACTGCTCCAGATTGACTTCAAGAAAATATCAACAATAAATGCTTGGCAAAAATTATTAATCATACCTTACTCATAGCATCAAAGAATTTCTGCACCAGCCCAATATCTTTTTTCACCAGGTGTGGGGCTCGCCTTACAATCTTTCCAACAGCTACATAAGCTAAGTTTCTTAACTTAGCATCCTATAATTATAATTATACATATGGAATATAAGACATTTTGTTTTTGATACAGACTTTATCATGGCCAGTATCAAGTGAGCCCATTAGGGCGAGCTTGATGCGTTATTCAGTGATAAAGTCCATATCAAATACAAAATGTCCTATATTAATTTTATCAGTAATTCACAAAACAACGGCAGTAGAATACCGAAGGAACAAAGTACAAGATTACACAAATCAAAGTCCAGAGACAACGCAAAAATCACAAAATGATAAATAAAACTCTTTATTAAATAGTTATGTAAAATATGATTAAAAATTGGCTATGCAATACAAAATGTTTTGAGCAAATATAGAGAGGTAAACTGGACAAATACAGCCAAGCAGGCCCAATATGGATTTACTGGCTCAATATGGCCACGCCCAATACGGACTTCCGGTTCATTAAATTTTCAACAAAATGGCGGCAATATCATGAGCAGAACATAATTCCATGTGAATAATCTGCTAGACTGCTACAATGTTAATCAATTGTATATTTTTTATTACGATTTATTTCAAAGGGGAAATTCAGTTTCATTTCCGGAATCAGATCCCGTATTTCTACATTTTTGCAGAAGTTCAAGGACAGCAATGACAACGCTGGTTTGTTGACATTCTGAAAAATACTTTGATCGTTCAGTGATTTTCAATATGAAACATCATAGTATTCAAACATGTCAACAATCATATTTCAACACAAAATGCTCATGCCACAAAGATCAGAAAAGAAATTTTTTGCCAGGTAACCACCACTTGCTGAATTGAACTTGAATCATTTGCGCCGCTGACCACAGGAGTCGGAAACTTTATCAATATATCAAAGTTCAAATACGGAGCCCCAAACAATGAAGTTTCACGAACGTTTCCGACTCCTGTGGGATTACGGACATCTCAAATGTTTATCCAAATATCGTCATATATGAAAAACGCAGTCACAAGTCAAATTTACGAATGTTGGGGACTGCTCCACATAGCAGAAATACATGAGAATAAACTTGAGAATAAAGGAAAAGTAAACATAAAAATGGGTCAAAGACTCAAATGGCCGGGTTGCGTTTGGGTGCTTCTAGCTATAAAGCGTTGTTTTATTGGTTCCCTACTGGGTCTGTGTATAGAATATGTTGAAAATATTGATAAAACATGACTAAGTCAAAAGGTCTGGCAAAATATAAAAAAAATATTGGAAATAATTCAATAAAGTCAGGTGCACATCTTCGAAATATATAGAAAGATTCTGTGGAGTTTCAAAAGTCAGAGATGAAAATTGTAGAAGGAGTTGATTTCACAAAGTAGGTACCCTTTGTTGAAAATGTCAATAAAAATTGAACAAGTTCCAAAGTCTGTAAAAATAGGATAAAATTTGCAAAATAATACCAGAAAGGGAGGTGCACATCTACAATATATAAAGAAACATTTTGTGAAGTTTCAAAAATGTAGGTTGAAAACTGTAAGAGGAGTTGATTTCACAAAATAGGTACCCTTTGTTGAAAATGTCAATAAAAATGACTAAGTTCCAAAGTCCGTAAAAATATGAAAAATTTTCAAAATAATTCCAAAAAGGGAGGTCGACATCAACAATATATATAGAAACATTTTGTGAAGTTTCAATAATGTAGGTTGAAAACTGTAGGAGGAGTTGATTTCACAAAATCAGTATCCCATTTTCCCCGCCCGCCCGCCCGACATTCACCATACTATAAGCCGGATTTGCACTCCGTGCAACCCGGCCAAAAATTGACTGACAAGTCCTTCGCCCATTTTGTTGCCGTTGAATCGATAGTATATATTTTTACATAACTATTTAATAAAGGCGTCATAGAATGTTATTTTTCACATTGGTCCTGTATTATGTCCTCGGACAGTAGTATTGGGCCTCGGACAGCCGAGGCAACACCGAGGCCCAATACGGCTGTCCTCGGCCCAATACGACTGTCCTTGGACATAATACAGGACCAATATGAAAAATCCCATTCTATAACCCTATAATAATAAATTGAATAACCTGTAATTTCTATGTAACACATTTAATATTGTTTATTTCAATAATTTATATGCATTTTTTCATTTAACATATAACGCATATAAACACAACAAATAGTACGAAACATGACGTTAGCATAGCAACCGGCAAGTGACTCCTTCACAGTGACCCGATAATTTTGTGATAGTGTCCAGTTCGGTGATACTGAGAATATCAGTCTCTGTAGATCAAAGGAAATTTATACAAATTACCAATAAATGTTAAATAAAAAGCATGAAGCTTTCTTGTCTATCAATTTTTATTATTTTTACCTATAATCATAATGTAATTTTGTTTAGTCAGGGCCATGATGATCACAGTTTTATGACTTCACTTCCATATATTTAGTGTAGAAAAAGATAATATAATAACCAAATGTTTCAGAACAACACAAATTTGTCAATCACATGAAAATTATGCAAATTCTTGCAAAAATCTATTAAGGGCTGTTCCAGAAAAGTTGGTCTGGGACCCTTTGAAGGCACTTCATATAAATTGCTGAGGGTGGTTGTGTTTTCTTCCTCCTTTTGTATTNCCCCCCCCCCCCCCCCCCCCCCCCCCCATGTCAATTTTTCTGGAACAGCCCTAAGAATTATCAAAGTTTATCTGTAAAAATCTAAGAATTATCAAACTTTATCTGTAACTCAAACTCACATACCTTTTAAAGATTTAATTTACTCTTAAAATTAAAATGTCATCAATTCAACTTGATGATTGTGCAACCTAGTAAAGTTTTTTTTTTAATATTTTGAATGAAATAATATTGTGATTATTTAAAATTCTCGAGAGCATGACAAGTTATCTCATAGTTTGCTTCTCTGGAAATGATAAAGAAACTAAATGTATATTTAAATGAAGTTTTACTGTATAACCTGTAGAACAAAATTTTATCTAATTTTCTTGGCTACTTACATCACCAATTTCACCGATCAATTTCACCATTCCTGACAGTAATACAGGGGCTACAGCAGTGAATTTATTTTCAGCACAACTGAAAAAAAGCACAAAGCATTAATAAAAAAGTCTCAAAATGTCTTGAGAACAGCATTGTACATGTTTTTTTTTACAAAAAAAAACATCCCATTTTAATTCCATCCACTTTATATTTCAATTTTATAGAATATTCAGATTAATATACATGCTTATTATCACTCAACTTCTGAGTACATTGAGGGAAAAAATCAGGTGATTTTAGTGTCCTTAATCAACCTCCACAGTGATTCCCCATTTGTACTTTTAGGGAAATGAGACCAAATTAGCACAATGAAATGAAAACAAGGTCATTGCCATATGATGCATGCCCACCTGAGCTATACTCATCAAGATGTTTTAATAAACCAAAAATTGTCAATTTGCTGAGGTTCAAAAACTTATAATAAAAGATACGATTACACTTACTTTAAACAGACATGATGAACAAACTGTACAGCCATGTGTTTTAATTTGGAATTTGTGTTCTGTCCATATAAACAGTCAAATATAACCTATATAATATAAAATGATCATTTAATTAAAATCACAATACAATAGTTTGTAAATACATGTTATTCATCAAGATAAGAACAATTTCCTTATTTAACTGTTAATTCATTCATTTTTGTGTGTTTTTTCTGTGCTTTTTGGTTTATATTTTGGTATTTTTTTTCAATTTTGTTTGTTATTTATTTATTTTTGTTGTTTTTTTTATTTTGGGGATGTTGTTTGTTTGTGCATCAGTGCCAGTCTTTCTTTTTCTTTTATATTTCTTTTTCATAATTCAAGCTTTTTCAACCTTAACATTTTTTTAATCTTGTAGGATGTATTAAATAAATGCAATGGAAAATTCATTTGGAAATAGCAAACCTTTCATATAAATGTTAAGTAGATTTTCAGTATTAAAATAAAACTTTCAAACAAAATACAGAACAGTATTAACAGCTGTATTTTAAGGATAAATAGTTCTTTTTAAATTACTTAAATAAAGTAATGTTAAACATGAATTGGCACAAACAGAATTGCAAGTTTATTGTAATTTCATTTCCCTAAATCAAAGTCCCAAAGGGACTGGTGGATTAGTGTCTATGATGGCAATGATCAGTATCTAATCTATTGATATTTTATGTACACTGTCCAATAGTGTCCATGTATGATATGAATAATTGCCTGTCTATGTCGTGCATAATTACTCATTTTTTACTATGGGCATAGTTGCCAACTCACACGCTTTTGGCGTGTAATACACACTTTTTTTACATTTTACACACTATTGTTGATTTACAAGGCGTGTACACGCAAAGTTAAATTTTCACACACAAACACACGCATTTGTGTATGTTACTTGTCATAACAGCAATTCAGTTATTAGAAATGCATATATAGTGAGAGGGCATTTTCAATTATAAAAAAATCCACAGAGATCTTAGATCAGAACTTGCAAATGATACTTAGTGTTCACTATTATGTTGAAAATTTAATCAAAATAATGAATGTTATGACTATGAACCACACAAAGATGTCTTGAAATTTGCCAAACAAGCACCAAATTGAAAATTGCCAGTACTAGCTGTTGTAACTTTGCCTTAATAATAATCTGTAGATCTGAAAATAATCTAGTCACGCGTTATTACATGCTTTTTCAAACTAAAAAGCGTATAATTACATGATTTTTTATTTTCAGAGGTTGGCAACTATGCTATGGGTCTAATTATAATGATGATATCAAAACCAAGAAAGGTAAAAAAAAAACATATTTTGCTCATCAAGAAAATTAACATGCCTTTCTTACAGTCAGCAAGTATTTATTGGTGGCCATCTTCATTTGATCACACCAGCCAATCAATGGCAATCAAACCATTAGAGACAAATATTCAAAGAATTTTGATTTTATACCAGAAACCTATTACATATTATGGGTTCCCT
>MJUU01029573.1:66632-105407 GCA_002080025.1 Modiolus philippinarum | reverse complement strand
GGTTCAGAGAAGTACGTTTACGCCATTCATACAAATGTAAATAAAGGCATCGGTCTTCCATATTCATACATCTACATACAAAATTTTATGAATGGGAAATTCATTCGGTGATTAATTAACGAATTCGGGCACCATTTAAGTGTTGAAAAGTTCGGGCAATCAAATTAATGTTCAATGAAAATAGACTATTGAGTGTCAGAGTTTTTTATGAGATCAGAAAGATGTGTACGAGGTTTCCTGAAAAGGATTCTTTTAGCATGGGTATGATCACTAATGTTTGATTGCGTGAGGTTGGTCACCTGGGTCGTAACATAGGATAGAATTCTATCCTTTGGATAGACACTAATCCAAAAACAGTAGGGCGTCTGCATCTAATTATCTCCCCTGTAAATTCTAAACTGTTTATCTTATCTATGTGGTACAATATATACCTGTATACAAGATGGAAATACATTGGCTGCTTCTCTGGCCCTCAGAAAGAATGGGAAAATTTTCAGTCGAATCCTTGTGCAAACTGGCCTTTTCTTTAAATCTGGTTTAGTGACAGGCTGAATGTATTAATAGATAAATAATGAATATTTAATATTCTCATACACAAAACAAAATTACATAGAATATTACAAGTGTGGACCCTAATTGATGTCTCGCCCATCCCTACTTGGTCACAAAATTGATGTGAAAACTCAAACTACTTAACATGTTTGCTAGACTGTGAAATTAGGGTAAGTGACAAAAGCAATATAGCACACTGTCATGAATCACCCAAAATTAAAATGCCAAATATCAGTGAACTACCACTGATAGATACTGAAAAACCAAAACATGTTCACTAGACTGTGAAAATAAGATCAAGGGCTAAAGCCAAATAGACGGCTGTCATGTTCCATCTAAGACAAACCCATATACCAAATATTATTGACCTTACATTAATAGATACTAAGAAAAATAACATGATCACTGGACCGTGAAATTGAGGTCACAGACAAAAGCCATATAGCAGACTGTCATGTACTGCCTAGGACCAACCTATACATCAAGTATCATTGACCTACAACTTATAGTTACTGAGAAAATGACCCACTCATAAAAACTTAACATGCTCACTGGACCAAGAAATTGAGGTCAAGGACAAAAGCCATATAACAGACTGTCATGTACTACCTAAAACCAACCTACATACTAAATTTCATTGACTTACCACTGGCAGTTACTGAGAAACTAAACTAAACACAAAAACTTAACATGTTCACTGGACCATGAAATTGAGGGCACAGAGAAAAGTCATATAGCAGACTGTCATATACTACCTAAGACCAACTGACATACTATATATCATTGACCTATCACTAAAAGTTACTGAGAAACTAAACTAAGCACAAATCTTATCATGTTCACTGGACCTTGAAATTGAGGTCATAGTAAAAAGATAAATAGCAGACTGTCATGTAATAATCAAGACCAACCTATATACCAAATATCACTGACCTATCACTCATAGTTAATGAGAAAATGACCTTGTCACAAAAACTTAACATGAAAGTTTACGCACCGCCGCTGCCGCTGGCCGCCATCGCCGCCATACTTTGTACTCATATGTCTCGCTTTCCGTGCCTTTCGTTGCAGGCGAGACAACAAACTATAAATACGAATGTACAATATCATAGCTAAATAAACAGTTTGCCATTATACTTCATCTTTTATGGTCAGGGTAAAAAGAGAAACTGATCTCAGTTTTATGAACCTTCTTTTGATGTTAATTTTAATTTTTTTAATTAGAGGGACATAGTATGGATACTTTTCTTTAAATTTAAACAGCAACAAAGGAAATTTCAAAGTCTTAGTCACAGTAGATATAAAATGGATGAGGTTTCAGAAAGATTTTTCAGCAGGTGTCAGGTCATGCTGGTCTTCCATCCACATAAATATTTACCCACATGTGTTTGAAATGGAATCTAACAAATAAATAAGTTAAACATGTATTTCTACATATATTTTATTTCAGAAGTATAACAATAACTACCCAGAAATCATACAAAACTACTTTTCACTGGGGGCTTCTAGATATATCTCATTACACTCTTGTTCTATCTTGCATGAAAAATAATAGTTTTTCTCTTGGAAGGGAGGTAATTCCAGAATATCGAAAATCGGTTAATTGAATAAAAGAAATTAGCAAATTACTCTTTTTAAATGCATAAATTATCTAAATTACCGGTCTAAAGATATTGATTTCAATTTTATTCAATTAACTTTACCATTAATTGACTGATTTGACCAATAAGGTAAATATTACCTTTCCTTTGATGTCAATGGTTCCTTGGAAAATTGTGTATAATTTGCTGAGAATTTCTATTTTATTCCAATCCACACTTCTACAATAAAAAAAAACAAAAAACAAAAAACAAAAATTACAATTTTTATAAAATACTCCTGCATTACAAATGTATAAATATTTTGACATTTAATGCATCATTAATCAAAAACCCTTTTAATCAATCTAATTTCAACAGAAGTCAACTCTTTATCAAAGTTTCATTTTAATTGGATGTAATTAACTCTTTCAGTTTAATTAATATCATCAGAAAAAAAATTGTTGAAGTCTGCAGGAATGTCCACATGCATACACTCAAGTATCACTAAACCAATATTCAAATTCACCATTGTGGCAACTCAGCTAGATATAAAACAAGAGTTGTCAGAAGACAACATAGCTCGCCGGGGATTCCAGTAACCTCAATGCTAAATAATTTTCGAAAGTAATAGAAAGCTTTCTTCACAAGAAAGTCACATATCAAATATAAACACCCTATCATTAAACAACTTAATTCTAGAAGAAAAATTTAAAGTTTTTGAAAAATTGCCCTCAGGCAAAGGTCAAGGTCAAAATGTCTACAAATATGGTACCATTAGAAAGCGCTCATTAAAAGAACATCACATACCAAATATGAACAACCTATCACTAAACATCTTAATTCTAGAAGCAAAGTTAAAAGTTTTTAAAAAATTGCTTTCAGGGCAAGGTCAAGGTCAAAATGTCTACAAATATGGTACTACAAGAAAGCTCTCACCATAAGGAAGTTACATACAAAATATAAACACCCTACCACTAAAGGCCTACCTTCTAGAGGCAAGGTTAAAGTTTTTTACAAATTGCCCTCAGGGCAAGGTAAAGGTCAAAATGTCTACAAGTATGGTACCAGAAGAAAGCTCTCATCATAAGGAAGTTACATACCAAATATGAACACCCTACAACTCAAAGCCTACCTTCTAGAGGCAAGGTTAAAGTTTTTTGAAAATTGCCCTCAGGGCAAGGTCAAGGTCAAAATGTCTACAAATTTGGTACCACCAGAAAGCACTCATCATAAGGAAGTTACATACCAAATATAAACACCCTACCGCTAAAAGCCTACCTTCTATAGGCAAGGTTAAAGTTTTTTGAAAATTGCCCTCAGGGCAAAAGGTCAAGGTCAAAATGTCTACAAGTATGGTACCAGAAGAAAGCTCTCATCATAAGGAAGTTACATACCAAATATAAACACCCTACCACTAAAGGCCTACCTTCTAGAGGCAAGGTTAAAGTTTTTTTTTTAAAATTGCCCTTAGGGCAAGGTCAAGGTCAAAATGTCTACAAGTATAGAACCAGAAGAAAGCTCTCATTACAAGGAAGTCACATACCAAATATCAACATCCTTGCTATTCAGGCCTCAATTCCACAAGCCAGGTTAAAGTTTTCCTGACACCAACGACACCGACGCCAACGCCAGGGGTATGACAATACCTCTCCGGATACTCGTCCCAGCGAGCTAAAAATATGTTGATGAAATATATATCATTATGCAGATTCTCCTGTAACATATATATATTATCTTACCCAGTAATTCTTTTCAGCTCTAAATCAGCAGCTGTGGCAACACTGTAATATAAAATGTTTATAGATGTCAGTCTACTCATATAAGCTTAATGGTATATACTTTGATGTAGTTAAATTAATGACGAAAATACATATCTCTAGGGTGGGTAAATAAAAGTTTACCCCAATGGAGTTAAACCAATTTCCCTTCCCTAACTCCATTCAGCAATTGAATACAAAAAAAATCTTTACCACCTGGATGGGCATAACCCCTTTCAAATTTTCCAAAAGAAATGTTGAGAAAAAAACAATATGAAAGATTAATAAGATAAACCAGAAAGGCATCAGACTTAATAAACGCCCATAACTTTCATCAAATCTAAAAAAATATATATGTATGTTTCATGTACATGTATAATGCATGTTTGGCTAGAATAAACACATTTTAAAATAATTATATCCAGGATTGGTAAATATCACTGATGGAATGGATATGATAGGTTTGGTTGTGTTGGTTTTGAAAGGTCAAGTTATTTAACCAACATTTGTACTAATGATAAAATTCATTTTTGTCAGTTTTGATGGAAAATATATACTAGTTACTCAGGACTGACAAACTCAGAAAATCAGGGAAATATTTTCATTATGTGTATTCCAATCACCACTACTTTAAAGCTTACTAGTGTAGATAAAGACAAACTTTTCCTGATCTGAATTTTGTGTTTGATGACATTATGTAAGGATACAAATTGTCTGCAGCTTTGCTTGGTATATGAGGAAACCACTACATAGTGACATTTTCCCCTGTCTTTTGTCTACAAGGCTACTGCTTAGTGACAAACACTTTTCTGAATATGTCTTGTGCCTGACTTGGTAGTGAATGTCTGATTAAAACACTTTGTAGTGACAAATATTTTTTATTCCTGTGTCTCGTGTCTGATGAGGCCACCACATAGTGACATACATTTTTCTCACCTGTGTCTTGTGTCTGATAATACCACCACATAGTGACATACATTTTTCTCACCTGTGTCTTGTGACTGATGAGGCCAACACATAGTGTCATACATTTTTCTCACCTGTGTCTCGTGTCTGATAATGCCACCACATAGTGACATACATTTTTCTCACCTGTGTCTCGTGTCTGATGAGGCCACCACATAGTGACATACAACCAGTTCTTCTTCTATAAGTCCAGCCCCGAGGAATTTCAACACACCAATCTTAGCCTTCTCCAATGCCTCAGGATTTAATGGATTATCTCCTAACACCCTTCTTTTGCTGTATTCACTCAGTCCCGGGGGTGGGGGAGTAGCTACTGGTCCTGCTCCTCCTGCTGGAGCTGATGATGGGCGTGTCTGTGCAGGGGCAGATAAATGAGCACTGTAATATAAAACATTCTCCGAACATTGAATACTAATGGTATTACAATATTTAACAACATAAATGTTGAATGTTATAAAATAAGAAAAACAAATAATTGCACAAAAATAATGCTTAATAGTTTTCTGTTATTCAGTATGTACTTCACTTCTTTCTATTTCACATCATAGGACCATTCATACAGACAATAACAGTACATTGATTTGACATAAATGCAATATACATGTAAGGATGAGGCTTAGAAACACTGGAAAATGTGAGCCTCTGGCAAGCATTGTCACCATTTCAAGACGAATCCTTATTAAGAGTTTATGTCAAGTCAAGTCAACGTAATGTTATTGTTTTTATACTGCATTTTGACAAGTTAATTTTTGGGAAAATGTAAAGGTAAAAAAGATAATTTAAAAAAAGAAGTGAACATCGTTAGCTTGAGATGAATCCATATTTTCTTGCAAGGTCATGGAACAATCTCTACAGAAACATATTGTTGACATCATTGAGAAAGTGTTATATGGCCAGTGACTGTATAGCACTTATGTTTATACAGTCAATGTAGTTTACTTATGCAAATTATTTTATACACTTTATAGTTTTGATACTACTAATTAAAGGTTATATAGACAGTAACATTTCAACAACTTATCTAGATTAAAGATTACGTACATGAGACAGTCTCAAAAACATATATACATATATAAAATATATTGTACAACAATGAAAAAAAATGACATCACAGTAAACAGGAAATGTTTATAACCTAACCTTGAAATCGGGATACACGATACATTGGACCATAAAGAAGCTCTGTGCAAAACAACAATTGAATCCAACTTACAGTGACCTATCGGCAAGCAGGAAGTGCTCATGACATAACCTTAAAATCCGAAAACACGATAGATTGTACCATAAGGAAGCTTTGCCCAAAAAAACAATTGAATCTAACTAACAGTTTCTGAAAAAATTGTGATAAAAAATTCCATATATTGTAAAACATTGAAAAACAATGAGGTTTCAACAAAGAAGAAGTGCCTATGACCTAACCTTGAAAACAAAATACATAATGGATTGGACCATTAGAAGCTCTGTACAAATAAAAAAATTAATCTCACTTGCAGTTTTAGAAAAAACTGTGACATGAAATTCCATATATTGTACAACAATGAAAAACAATGATGTCTCGGCAAACAGGAAGTGCTTACCACATTACCTTGAAATTCGAAAACACAATAGATTGGACCATAAGGAAGCTTTGTTCAAAACAACAACTGAATCCCACCTACAGTTTCAGAAACAATTGTGACGAAAAATTCCATATATTGTACAACAATGAAAAACAATGATGTCCTGGCAAACAGGAAGTGCTTACAACATAACCTTGAAATCGGAATACACCTTAGATTGGACCATAAGGAAGCTCTATGCAAAACAACCACTGAATCCCACTTACAGTTTCAGAAAAAATTGTGACGAAAAATTCCATATATTGTACAACAATGAAAAACAATGACGTCTCGGCAAACAGGAAGTGCTTATGACGTAACCTTGAAATTCGGTATACACAATAGATTGGACCATAAGGAAGCTCTGTGCATAACAATAACTAAATCCCTCTTACAGAGTCAGAAAAAATTGTGACGAAAAATTCCATATGCTGTACAACAATAAAAAAAACAATAAAGTCTCGGCAAACAGGAAGTGCTTACAGCCTAACCATGAAATCGGAATACACAATAGATTGGACCATTAGGAAGCTCTGTGCAAAACAACAATTGAATCCCACTTACAGTTTCAGAAAAAAAATGTGACGAAAATTCCATACATTGTACAACAATGATGTCTCGGCAAACAGGAAGTGCTTAAGTGCTTATGACGTAACCTTGAAATTCAAATACACGATAGATTGGACCATAAGGAGGCTCTGTGTATCAACAATAATTGAATCCCTTTTACAGTTTTAGAAAAAATTGTGACAAAAAATTCAATATGCTGTACAACAATAAAGTCTCGGCAAACAGGAAGTGCTTACAGTGAACCTTTAAAATCGGAATTCACGATAGATTGGACCATAAGGAAGCTCTGTGCAAAACAACAATTGAATCCCACTTACAGTTTCAGAAAAAATTGTGACGAAAAATTCCATATATTGTACAACAATGAAAAACAATGACGTCTCGGCAAACAGGAAGTCCTTATAATGTAACCTTGAAATTCGAAAACACGATAGATTTGTCCATAAGGAAGCACTGTGCATAACAACAACTGAATCCCTCTTGCAGTTTCAGAAAAAATTGCGACGAAAAATTCCATATGCTGTACAACAATAAAAAAAACAATAAAGTCTCGACAAACAGGAAGTACTTCTGCGGTAACCTTGAAATCTGTATATCTGTATATACTTATTGGACCATCATGAGAAAGTTTTTGCCAACATATGATTTCATTCTGTAAAGTAGTTGCTGAGAAAAGTGTGGTTACGGACAGACAAACGTACGAACAAACGGAACAAACGGACGAACGAACGAATGGAGGTAAACCAGTATACCCCCATTACTATGTAGCGGGGGTATAATGAACACACATACTTCATTTTGGTTGTAAGACATGCAAGTGAATTCCGCTCTATACTAGTGGCCGTCTTGAACTTACTAATAGTTCTGAGTGTTTGTTCATTGTTGCAGCCTCAAATTGACTTCAAAATGATGAAGGACATCAAAATGTTTTACTGTGAAAGTACTATTGTTTGTGGGGTTCCAATTTTAGTGGATTTCTTGGTTCGGTTTAACCACGAAATTAAGTTCCCAACGAAATGCATATTTTCCATAGAGTTTTAATGTAAAGAATTTGAAACCACGAATTTAAGTACCCACGAAATAGTGATATTTATGAAACCACGAAATTTGATGTCCACTAATAATACTTCCACAGTATTTGCTTAATCTTACCATATGGTTGTAAACATTTCGTCTCATGTACATTTAACATTATGTTTACATTTTCTGTGCACGCATGATTATATTTTTATAATAGGAAAAATCCATAGTGGTACAAAAAATGGTTATTCCTGTTTCAGACATATAATGTACTCTGTACTTGGATACTTATTTTATTTTGTTCACAAGTTGATTTAGGAAATATGTTTCTCTAATGATATGTCAAGTTTAAACCGGTTTTGACCCGTTGGATAAATTTTCTTTATTCAACGTATGTTGAATAAAGCCCCGTGCTATTTCCCGCCAAATCTATTCGGAATACAGTTATCGGTGTTTATCATTGATCATTAGAGAAAAAGATTACACCACTTTATCCCAATTATTACCATATTTTATCCACTCTTGATAGTTAAATTTTAAAATTTTAAAATACTCGGCAAGCCTCGCAATTAAAACTATAAAATTTTACTATCTCTAGTGGATAAAATATGGTAATGAATGGGATCTTGTGGTGTAATCTATATGTCTATACATTAAATATATACCATAATAAATCAAATACCATTTTATACATACTTGTATGGCAACAGCAGAACATCCATCATATAGTCCAACATAACATTAACCACCAGAGGTTTGTCTGTCAGTCCAAATGTCTGTTTTCTTTGTGTTTCATCAGACGCCATCTTTATATGTTCTAATGCAGGCATCATTAAATGTAGGATGCTGAAAGGAATAATATAAAACTTGATAAAAAAATGAGTAAATGTACAAAATATTTTTTGATCTCGTATAATATTCTTATAATATGAAACCAGTAGTCTTCAGCTATACCAAATTATATCCACACTTGGTAGATACCACCATAATTAAAGTTATAATGAGAAACCTCCGTAGGTTATCTCCCTGTAGTTATTTATATATGGTTAAAGTGGAGACAATTTTTATTTAAATATCAAAAGAGGCAATTGATATGCTAATTTAAATTACCTCCACTTTGAACCATACAAAACTAACTCGGTACAGGGAGATAACCAACCGGGAGGTTTCTCATCAACATTAATTGCAGAACTACACAAACTGAAATTGTCATTGCACAACTACCATGAAAATAATGCCATCAAGAAAGATATTATAAAATAAACAATACATGCTTTGTTTTGTGTACTTGTATCATACTGATACAAAGTCAGTATACTTGTAGGTCCATTAAATTAAAGATTATACTCCTTAACATAAAAAAAATGATTCAGTGATAACTTTTTTGAAAATTCAACTGCATAATGAGAACATAAAATCAATATAAAAGTAAGATGAACTCAATCTCAGATGGGTCTTGAATAAGCATCTGAATTAGAGAAACTTTAACAATTAACTTATCTCAGATTCTTTGCGACACAGCAAGTGTAGCTTAAAAACAACAGTGATTTTAATCAAATAAACCAACAGAAAATTTGGTCAGGAAATCAACACTGTATACCTGTCCTGTTGTGTATTTGGTTTTCCTTCCAAACATTTAATCAGTAAAGGTACCAGTTCTGCCTGTTTGCTTGGTTCTAATCTTGGATAGCCCATTCTGATGTATATAATAGAAAAATTCTGAAAAAAAATAAGTAACTTACAAATTATATCACACTTAGTAATAATAGTAAGTGGATTGAAAGAAGAACTGTTTACATTAAACTTATTTAATGCAAAAGAATGAAGTTTCCGAAACAAGGCTGTTGAACACAAATTCTGACCATCAATGCACAGTTTTAGTTCATACCTAAATGGCCTATTTGTTGAAGTAGAAGGTTTGGCATCATACATTTAACACTTAATCAATCAAACACCTGCCAGGTAAACTAAGCATATCAATTCACCTTAAATATCGAAAATGACAATGCAGATGTACCAGTATTACCTGAGAGCATCCTCAATATTATTTTTATATGTACTAATTTGTAGATTTTGCTAAACTGACCTTAGCAGAAAATTAAACCATTTCCACTAAATCATGTAAATAAGGCCAAAAACAGATGAAATTAGGCCTACCTGATATAAACATGTCATGATAAATCAATGTACTTTAATAACAGGCCACTTTTTGCCATAAAACAAGAATTGCCCTCTTGTCCTTTCATATACTGTGGAATTCAGTGGACATCAATTCTTGTGGTTTTCATAAATGGGTGCTTAAATTTATGGTTAAGCATTCTATGCATTAATACTTGGTTGGGAACTAAATTTCATGGTTTTAGCAAACCACAAAATCCACAAAATTTGGAACCCCATGAACAAAAGTACTCTCACAGTATATAAACCAAAAATTAATTTTCACACATTTGAACACTGTGCTTGGACAAATTTTGGTAAGTTATCAATAAAAATCCATCCAAGTTCAAGATAAACTAGAGGTACTGTGGCCTGGAGGGCCACAAAATGATACCCCCACTCCCCATGGGAGTAGAAGATCCCGAATGCAATCACAAAAATAGTTATAATTGCAAAATTCTTGGTAAACAGGAAGTAGATATTAAGCAATCCTAAAAACTGCTGCTACTTGCAGTAAAGGACATCATTCTAAAATTGCATTCAAAATTTCAAGTAGCAGTGATGAGTAGTTACTGAGAAAACTGTAAAGAAAAGTTTCTACAATTGACAAAAGATCTTGAAAATAAACTAAGTCCGCAAACAGGAAGTAGATGTCCTACAATAGAGAAATTGCTACTTGCAGTATAGGACATCAGTGTTTTCCATTTTCAATAACGAGAAGGTGGTTGTTTTTCCACATTTTCAAGGCTTTGATTGGTATTTGATCTCATACCTAATATAAAAACAACCACCTGCATCAAGTGAAAGGTGGTTGTTTTGAAAATAAAGGTGGTTCTTTTAACCTGCTGAGAAAACTGCTACGAAATTTTTTTTGCTATCTCAGATAGACAGACAGACAGACAGACAGACTGACAGATGGACACAGTGATTCCTACATGTATGTACCCCCCTGAACTTTGTTTGTGGGGGTATAACTAAGTGTTAACTTGTAAATTTTGAATAGGTAGTAGAAAAACAAGTTCTAAACAAACTTACAGTTATGATTGAAGTGGCTGTTGGATCCAAATACTGAGTTATCAATGATTCTACAGGTAGCTGAACCTTCTGTCTACTCTTCAGTCTTTTATTAATATGAACTAGTAGTTCCATTACCTGTAATAAATACAGTATTCATGAAAAATCTTCTCTGCAAATAAAAACTAATGATATCACTGTATTCTTATCTGTACACAAATATTCACAATTAATACAAAAAAAAGAAACAAAATCATGTTGCTGTATGCATATGTCTATGTATTAAATCAAATCAAAATATGTCAAGCAATATATTAGGATGAGTTTTATCCACAAGATATTGGCAGACAGAAGTACATAACTTTGTTGACATGGTACCATGGACATGATGAACAGACCTATTTGTTGTTAGATCATTTTTAAATTTCATGGGATATTTTATATATTATTATTAAATGTTCCCAAAAATTAAATTAAGATGAGGATATATCTTTACAATTTTATATCTTACTACAAAATCAGTAAAAAAATGTCTTTTCTTTTATATTTCTTATTTAAGAGTAGCATAAGGATTCGGAAATGTCTTTTTGTAATTTTGCTTGCCATTTTCAACTAACATATCTATCATATACAGAACAAATGACCTTGATCTATGTGTAATACCTTTCTCCTTTCTGCTTCATCCCTGCTGTTTCACTTAAAAATCAAATGACCTTCACCTATGTGTCATACTTTTTTCCTTGCAGCTTCATCCCCTTGTGACTTGTCTAACTTAACCCTTTCCTTTATATAGACGCCTTTGGACGCCTTTTTGGTCCCCACCTTTTCAGGGCTATAGGAGGGTGTTGTGTTAGGCTCTAGGATGAGGATATGGGCTAATTGGACAAAATATAACTTGGACAAAAAAATGAGTGTTTTTTGCATGTGGCTGGGGATCAAAAAGATATGTCAGGGGGGTCCCAGAGGAGGAAGTGCCCCCTCTGTCTGGGGGTTCGAAGGGGGCGCAAGCCCCCTTGCCGGAAAGCAAGTGTTGGGCCATACATCCTCCCTAGATAGCCTAGCCTATAGCTCATAAGGTGGATTTTGGTATTTTGGTGAGCTGCTGGCTGTAGTATGCACTGCAGATTTTTAAAAAATTTTGAAATCTGAATTTGGAGGGCAAAAATTGTCAAAAAATGCATTTTTTGGCCCCTTCGAGGCCCCNGTGTGTACCTTCACCAAGTATGAACCTTCTGGGTTGAAATTCAAAGAAACTAGAACATTTTGATTTTCTAGCTCAATTCAGAATGGTCAAAAATTGACTTTTCAGCCAAGTCTAAGAAAGGAAAGGGTTAAAGAATCAATGACCTTGACCATGTGTCATACCTCTTCCTTACAGCTTCGTCCCACTACTTAGCTTGAGAACCAAATGACCGTGACCTATGTGTCAAACCTTTTTCCTAATATAAATGCATGATCCCCACTGTTTAACTTGAAAATCAAATGACCTTGCCCAATGTTTCATACCTTTTTCCTTACAGCTTCATCCCCGCTGTTCAATTTGAGAATCACAGGTGTTAAAAATTTGGCTAGAGCCGTCTGTAACTGTTCATCAGTCTCCGCTGATCCTATTCTCAAGAACACTCTCTCAATTAAACCTAAAAAATACATAAGTCTGTGTATAAACATGCATATTTAATCAAACTTAAAAGTACATATCTCTGTTTATCAAATTATGTTTACGTGTTTTGAAAACCTAATGTACTGTACAAACAGAAAGTTTCAAAAGCATAATGTACATGTGTGGCATTAGCGAGTTCACTGCACTGGTTGGCAAAAGATTCTTTGCTCTGTCCTTCACACTGCATGTAATTTATTATATATGTGTGCAAGTTTTTTCTTTTCTTTTCTTACAAGTTTTTTTTCTTATCTATTTGTTGTTCATTTTTCATGACTTTTATTTCAATATTTGGTCTTAAATCCTGATTTTACTTCAATCTTTTGGTAAATTGAAAATAAAAGTTAGTTTCACTGTTTCATGAATGTCTTTCATTTACTGGTATATGCTGTTTTATCTGGGCACTTGCAATATCTAAATTTAACAAGGGTTGACCCAAATTGATGTCTCGCCCGCCCCTGCTTGGTCGCAAAATTGATGTGAAAACTCAAACTGCCTAAATCAGAAAACTTAACATTTTCACTAGACTCTGAAATTAGATTAAATGACAAAAGCAATATAGCAGACTGTCACATATCAACCAAAACCAAAATGCCAAATATTAATGACCTACCACTGAAAAACCAAACATGTTCACTCGACCATGAAAATGAGGTCAGGGGCTAAAGCCAAATAGCAGGCTGTCAACTTCCATCTAAGACAAACCCACATGCCAAATATTATTGAACTTGCATTAATAGATACAAGAAAACTTAACATGATCACTGGACAGTGAAATTGAGGTCACAGACTAAAGCCATATAGCAGACTGTCATGTACTACAAAGACCAACATAGAAACCAAATATCATTGACCTACCACTTATAGTTACTGAGAAAATGACCTAATCACAAAAACTTCACATGTTCATTGGACCGTGAAATAGAGGTCACAGACAATGAGACAAAAGCCATATAGCAGACTGTCATGTACTACTCAAGACCAACCTATATATCAAATATCATTGACCTACCACTTACAGTTACTGAGAAAGTGACCCAATCAAAAAATTTTGTTAAATATAAGGAGTATCTCCATCTTGCATACTAGTAGTTCTGTCCTTAGCTGATTTTGGCTTTTCTATTTAGATCTATTGGTAATTTGTTCTCAATCAGTCTTAACACATATTTCGGTATACTGAAATATGCCAACTGTTTTGATTTTATCTGCACTGAAAAGACATAAGTTGTCAAAATGTGCATATGCAAAATCCAAATTAACGGCAACCTCGGTATTACAAATGTATGTCATTTATATATGACCTGCAAACACTACAGTGAACCTGGATAAACACTCTTGGGACTGAAACATTTGTCCAGTTTAGAGAGATGTGCAGATTAGACAGGTATTACTTGTATAGACTGAGTGGCTTACTCAGCTTTCAGTTCATCCACTCAAATCAGAGTGGCTTACTCAAGGTTCAGTTCACTTTCCTTCATCCACTTAAATCAGAGTGGCTTACTCAGGGTTCAGTTCACTTTCCTTTATCCACTCAAATCAGAGGTAAAGCCATTACATTTTAAACAGGATTTAATGCAGAAAAATAATTTTCAGTGAAATATACAATAATCATTCTCTCACCAAATGTTATGGTTCTCCTAAACACCATATATTATTTAAGTTCACGCCTAATATTATTGAAGTTCAAACCCTAAAGTCAAATGATTCACAAAAGTAGATGGTTAAAAAGGGGGAAAAGAAAATAATATTCATCGTCCAATTCATCCTTTTGTTTTTGCACTGATGCAACATCACAGGTTGAATAAAGCATTTGGAACTTAAACTTTGAACATGAAATGCACAGGCATATTTTACGTGATGAATAACTTTTTCCTACAGTTACTTATGGACAGGAGCCCACATGTGCCTTGTATGTGGGGGTTCTCCCACTTTGCATTGTGGAAAATGTTATACATTGTATTTGTCTATTTACTGACACTTCCTGATGGGATAATTGGCTCACATACTCTCAAACAGCATCACAAGTCCACACGATTAACCTATTTGAGAGTATGTGATGAGCCATATATGATATCCCATCAGAAAATGTCAGTAAATAGACAAATATAGCCCTTTACACAAAAAATTGCATAGTGGGTCAGACTCCCGACAAGGCACATGTAGGATCCTGAGTTGAAATGAAAATAACCCAATACATCAAAGAAGTTCTTGATTGGACAAAGAAATGGAAAATTAATGTCAGTGTAGCTTCTCCACAAAAAATATTCCAGACACAGAAAAAACATTAGAAGTAAATAACAACAAATTTAAATACAATATTTCTACAAAGATCCTTGGAGTCCTGCTTGATGAAAACATTACATTTACCATGTTGAAAAAAAGCCAATATTGCTCTCCATACCATAACAGAGAAATAAAAGGAATAGCCAAAATGTCAAGAGTTAAGCTATTATGAATACATAATAGTTTGGTAAGTTCAGTCATAGAATATGCAAGTCCAGTCTGGCAGATTGTATCATGTAACAAACTAAAAAGCCTTGAATCAATACAAAGAAAAGGGTTGGCCTTATGTCTTGGATTACCAGCAACAGCAGGCATGGAAACCCAGAAGTAGAGGCCAATATAATACCAATTGACCTCCATATAGAAGAAATGGCCATATGAGAAATTGCAAAAATACAGGCAAAGTCGAGGAACCTGTAAAACAGCATCTACAAAGGTATGTTGGAGGAGAAAAAGAGTATGAAATATTATCATCACCATTTGGAAAAGCAATGAACATACATGTATAAAAATACAAATACTGACATCAAACTCATGGAGCCTGAATACACATATATATCATGCAGGTTGCAAACTAATGATGAAAAAGACACCCCAGGATTGGGGGTGTTTGGGGAGCTCAAAAACCAGAACACAAGAACAAGTGGTATTGAGCAAAGAAATAGTAAGCAAGATTGTCAGGGAATCATTAGACAACTCCATGTCAGCATTTACAGATGGATCTTGCCGAGGAAATCTGGGCCATGTGGAGGCAGTGGAGCAGGCACTGTAATCTACCAGGACCACTAAACATAGATGTATTCCTAAAGCGACCTGTGGCACATCAGTGTTCCAGCTAGGATTTGAAAGGGGCAGGGAGCCAATCCTGAAAAGGGCACTTTAGCGCGCTGATTCAAATCTCAAAAATTTGATTGATGATTAAATAAAAGCCAGTCATGCATTGTCTTTTTTATTTGAACTGTTATATAAACAATTATAAGTTAACTATTTAAGATGGTATTGAATTTTTCTGTGTTTGGCAATAAAAAATTTTGTAACATTTTCTGTTCTAAGCATACCTGTGATAAGGCCAGGATGCCAGTGCAGGAGATCTCCCTCCATAAATCAAGAGATTGAGGGGTCAATGCAGGAGATTTTTAGGGGTTGTTTTAATTGAAGAATTTTGCACTTCTGTGCTTATTAGTATGTTAAAATGAGTACATCAAACATCCAACTGATTTCAATAATTCACATGGAAAAAACCAGTCACCTACTTATGACATTGCACCACCAGTTTTCCAGGAAAATGATACAGGTTAAGACTGAAGTCTAATTCTATAAATTTTGTAATGGTATGTAAACTGTATGATGCTCAACAGAGTTTCATTACTTTGACTTTTCATGCATTCTACCTGATTAATTCAAATATATATTTTTAATCTTATTTCAATTGGTATATCAAAATTTAGAATTTTGCAACTATTTACACAAATTTAGTAAAATCCAATAAAAATTCTTTAAAAGTGATGTAACTTTTCATTTCCAAAGAATTTATATATAAATTTTAATGATATTTAACACCTAAATGTTTCTTATTGTATCAGTTGTATCAGTTGTACACATTATAAGGGGACATAATTCAGCATATAAATTGCGTAAATTGAACCATTGGAAGTTTTGGCCTCATTTGTTCGTTTTCCTCATTGATTTGTGGATATCAGGGTTTATGTTCATTAAACTAACAGTTCATTGTCTATTATATGTTGTGGAAACCATGTGCTAAGTTCCTTTACTGGGCTTTCACATGTCAATTTGACCACGTGTTAGTGTAAAACAACTTGACGATAATTAAATCATAGCCATGTTCAGGGTTTATTCAAGGATTTTGAAAGCTTTAGTCACTTGTGCGGAGAGCGGCAGTCACTCTTTAAAGCTCTTTCTATGTTTTAAATATAAACACTTAAACAGTACAAAATAGGAACATTTCAGATCATGTAACTTTTGAGATCTATTTAAACACTTATAATGAGCTCCTTCTAATAATTAAGAAAAAGAAGGGAAACGGGGAATGTGTCAAAGAGACAACGACCCTAAGGGGAGCAATAACAACTCAAAGCCACCATAAGATTTTCATTTGAAAATTAACCTTTGATAGAGAAATATATAGAATGAAATTAATTGGGAACATAAAGAGAATTTTTCAATCGAATTGTGTTCATTTTTTACAGATGAAAACAAAGTACAAGTACCCCCCTCCCCCTTTTCCTTGATGCTCTTTTCGTATGCTCTGTATCATAGCAACTTATGATTTACCGTCTTCTGCTTTGGTGTTGAGCTTATGTAAGCAATTCTTTGGAATAAAATTTCATCTTTATTATCAGAGGTTATGTTTTACGTCAAAATTTAGTTGGAATTCTCATCAAAGGCAAAGTAAAAGTTGAGAGGAAATCACAAAGATGTTGTAATTTTGAACAAAGTCGGAAACGACTATGTACCAGTATTTCAATCAAAATAAAATTGGAAAGTCTGCACAAAGCAACATAATTTGTTTGAAATTTATATAATTCAAATTGGGGCTGAGACAAACTTAACAAACATTGGTCTTACAAATATTGGGAGTAATTTATCTGTACACGTTTATCTATGCGCATGCGCAATCTGAATGGTGTGGATAGAAACGAAAGTAGGACCGGCTAAATATTGTGTTGAAATTTAAAACTTAAAGTAATAATAACTTAAAATATTATCATTTCATGGCTTACTGATAATTAATTACATTTAATGATTTTACCTGATTGGTAATTTGACAATTACATACATGTACTGTATGGTTAATTACCTGTATAATTATCGGATTAGAAATTTACCTGTAACAACATCACCTTTGTATTTAATTAATTGGCTTGGGGTTGTAAACTTGTCATAAGTATGACACTTAATATAATTTCTCAATATTTTAAGAAGAAAAAGTTTTCAATGAAAAAATTTTAGTGACGAAAGTGGTTCAGAAAACTTTCGTCTTTTTGAAAACTGTTTCGTAAAATACGAAAGTGACGAGCGCTAGAAAAATCACTGCATGTTGCCGGAGGCTATGATTTGACACCTGTGATCATTGCCTGACCATTGTGCATGTTGTGAAGAAATTACACAAATGCAGTATATTAATTTCATTCAATTTAGAGTTTGATCACTTTGAAACACCTTAATTAGCATGTGTCAATCCTCGGATAATTATCGGCAATGTAAGCAGATCAATATTTAGTACGATGCATACGCATGACGATAATGGTAAACTAAAAGGTCAGGGAGATAGGAAAATGTAAAGGGGCATAGGACGATGTAAAAAGGGCACAGGGCAGCACTGGACCATTCAAAAAGGGCACAGGGCGGCATTTAGGAAACGGCCGGTGGACCGCCTTGTCAAAACGATATTCTCTTATCAAGCGTGACATCACAAAGCTGAATTGACCAATCCAATAAGTCGATTTAAATCTTACACCCCCAATATAGGCGGTGACGCAATCGATGTTTACAGATATAATCTATTTTAAAAATAGAAATTTTAAATTGCAATATTTTCGGTGTTATAATAGCTATAATCTTGAAATTCAGATATGATGTTCATATTGATGTTCCAAGTGCATATTCCGAGTTTCATTTAAATATCTTGAAAAATGAAGGAATAAATCAAAGTTGAAGTTACTTAGATATATAGTGAAATGTGGACTTTTTCACCTCCTCCACAGGTAAAGTGCCTGGATATCCGGATAAGAGAATAGCTGGAACACTGCACATAGAGGATCACTACTCCTTGCTGAACTGGGGGCTATCCTAAATTAATGGTACTAGAACACTGTATTACACACATAGCAAACTAGGCATGTACCAAACTAAAAATCCTATCTGCAGACAGGGGATCCACTTGTACAAGTCCGAATGGATTTTACTTCTACATGCAAGATTCATATTAGTTCATTAAGTCAGATTCACATCAGAAAATCTGACTATGTCACTGTAGATCCAAAGACGACTTTCTTTACTCTTTGCTGTTTTATGTGGTATGATTTTAGACAAGCATGCTGATTGTTGTTTTAAACTTGTTCCATATTTCTTCTACATCTAAAGTAGTTTGGTTAGGCTATCACTACGATAAAGGGACCGGCAATTTCATGAAACAAGCGCCTGTGTATGTTGGGTGAGCAAGTTAGGTGGACAACAATTAATTTCAAAGAATAAGATTGATCTTATCAAGCTGAAGCATATCATGGATTTAAAGCTTCTTTTTCGTTCTTACTACTTTCGTCTGTCATCGTGCCGAAATTTGACCGGATGTTAATTTACTTGCGGCAAAAACATTTTACGACATTGTACAGCACGCTTTTTTACATTTATTTCTTAAGTAGAAAATATATGTAATTCTAAAATGATTCATGATTTACCTTTATTACTTTATCTGAATTTTATATCGAATATTGAGAAAATCTAGCCACTCAAAAATAAGCAGTTTTACGACAAATACTGTCAGCTGACTGCTCAATATTCCAACTTGAAAAAGTCCAACAAATTCTTCCTTATGATGAACAAACAGAACATCCAGTCACTGAGTTCAAATGTCAGGCTCGAAGTCGGTTGTGATTTCTTCAAACGATAGTGATACTGAAAAAAGTAGTGACGAGGACGAAATACGAAACCGATCTATTTCTTTTAAGCTTCAAAAAGAACAAGGTCAGATTGGAACCAACAATCAATATCTTTACCCCCACTTTCTTTCCAGGTCCTCCAATGATTAATTGATTTCCAGACGTTTGGTCCTAAGGCACTCAGGCCATACCAGGGGCAGATTTTTGGAGGGCCCCCATTTCACCAACAAAGAAAAAAAATGTCATCCTGATCCTGAGGTCATGAAATGATACTACTGGTCTCTGGTGTACTGTGTTCTCACACTGGTACTGGTATTTTCTCTCTGATGGTTAGGCGCAGGATCATGATAGATTAGGGCTTGATGTCTCTGGAAACCACCCTGTCTTGCAGATAAAGTCGTCTACCGCTTGAAGGATCTCTATGTAGTTTTCTTTTGCTGTGTCACTCACGCGATACCCAAGTTCCATAGGGACATTCATGTTGTTCATTTGTCTTGTGAGTACATCCCTTTCCTGGTTGTATTTAGGACACCACAGCATGAAATGTTCCGATTCTCTCCTTCACCACACTCGCAAAATGGCATGAGGGACTGACCAATGAAATGGAGGTATTTATTTAGCCTGTTGTACCCTGTTCTCAATTCTGTAAGTATTTTGCCAATAACTATATTTGGTCTATCTAGCAGTCAGGGGTGTAACCTATCCAAGTTATCAAATGAAGTACTTTTGTGTAACTGAATTGAGTGATCGTGTATTTTCTGCAATAACTTAATTAAGGTATCAAATGTTGATTTTTTGAAAATGTCTAACTTTGATTACAAATTTCTTTGTGATAAAAATTTTCTCAAACAAACCATAGTTTTTCCCATATGGTTTGGAATCTTAACTGTGTAATCACCTTTCAATTATAAATGCGCAAAGAGAGGAAATACATGTGCCAACCCCCTTAAAGATTGGATCCTTGGGAAATTAAATCTCAATTATCTTTGAAATGGTTCATCAAAATCAATTAGACAGGCCATATCATTAGATTGAGGTCAATTTGAACTACTTAAAACATGTGTAATTTTAGACTTAACTGTGACCAATAAGTAAGAATTTCAACAAAACTGAATGTAATGTAAAAAAGAATTCAATAACTGAATGAATTTATCAACAGAGTAATGTCCCTTGATTAACAAAACAGTAACTCATATAGGTTATTGCTTCATAACTGGTACGAGTTATTTAAAAAAAAAGTTAGTAACTCATAGTAACTCATTTAAGTGATTTTGGTGATAACTTATTTAACCCCTGACTGTCTAGCATACTTCGATGTCCTACTATCGGGATAATTGACTGTAGATGACGTCCTGAATCTCAGATAGTCCATCTGGTTTGCCATTTAGTCTTAGTAGAAGTCTTCACTGCTAATGACATCTGACAAGGTAATAATGTTGTATTGTTCGTTAAGAGACTTTGCTTCTTTTGCAGCCTCTTTGCTAGTCTGTCTGCTTCTTTGTTCTGGGCTATATTTAATTAGCATGGCCTGGGACCCATGACAGTTTTGTTTGTATTCCATATCGAAGCAATGTCCCTATGCTTTCCCTGATATCAGTAATAGTGTCTATATAGTTGGAGGATTTCCAGTTGCGTGACAAGATACCCACTGCTGTTTGGCTATCGGAGAGGATGTGTAGTTCGCTGAAACCCTCTTTCAAAGATGCAATCACATGTTCTACAACTATGAGGACTGCCACCAACTCTGCCAGTAATATGGACCCTCTTTGGGCTACTGGTCTCTTTAGGGTGATGCTATCCTCACTACCTGGATAGAGCACTGCACCAGCTCCACATGGTCCAGGATTACCTTGGCATGATCCATTTGTGAAAGCTGTAATTGTTGACTCATTTGGATTTCCTATTAGTGTCCTGACTACTTCCTTGCTCTCCTAGGTTTGCTCGTTTGTTTGATTCTAGTCTGCTCCAATATCTTGGACTTGTCATCTTCATCAGCTCTATTCCTACCTTTTGTGTTATTTCAGGCTCAATCAGCTTTATGTCATCCTTCGTGGCTTTGAACATGTCGACTGCCTGGTTTATTGCTTTTCCCATAGGTAATTCTTGTATTTCATATATCCATTTGTGTCCGTCATGTATTCTTCCAGTTGTTGTTTTGTGGGTTCAGCTATGTTTTTTGACTGGATTTTTGCTAGCTCTCTTACTGCTATTTCTTCTAATCGAAGGTCCACTGGTGGTATGTTTGCCTCTACTTCCATGGCTTCTCTACCAGCTGTCTCAGGTAGCCCCAGACAGATTGCTAAACCTTTTCGTTGCACTGCCTCAAGTTCCTTTAACTTATCTGGCGATGTAATTTGCCATACTGGGCAGCCATATTCAATGACAGACCTCACTAGACTATTATAAATCATCAAGAGTTTTGTTCTCTCTATGTTTGCTAAGCCTTTAATTTCTCGTATGACATGGATTGCACTGTTGGCTTTCTTTTCTATATTGTTGGTATGATTATCAAACTGGACCTTTTCGTCGGAGATGATTCCAAGTAACTTGGGTGTTTGGCTGTATTTGAAACAGTAATTGTTCACTTTTAATTCTTTCTCTTGTGGTGATAGTTATACAAACTTCACATTTGTCCATGTTGACATTTATCCTCCATTTCATAGTTGTGGGAGTTCTGTATTAAACTACAATTATGCCTAAAATTTTCATATATAGATAATTCCGGACATTCAGGATATTGATTTTTTCAAGAGGTTAAACATTGGCAAATCAATGGTTATTGCATGGAAAAGACCGGAGTACAAATTCTTATTCATTCAAAATCATTTCTAAAAGTCAATGTTATGAATTCTCCTAATTATTTTAAGCATAAAACAGGCTTTATATCGATTTTAAGCATGAAAATAAATTAAATTCCAACATTGAAAGTTGACCTATTTTCCATAAACTGAGATGAAAAATCTAGAAAACAACACTGACCCGGGTGACTTCCGATGAATTTTATCTGCTCTGTGATTGGTCAAATCATGGCTGTGATGTCATCACGAAATTATCTATATTTGAGAATTTTGTGAAAATATGTTTATAGGATATTTAATGGAAAACTGTCCAAACAATTTTTTGCCTCGCTCTGCTCGCCAGTTTTCATAATTTCAGTAACTTCGGTATTTAGTTATTATTTACACCCCTCTTTCTGAAATCCTGGATCCGCACCTCCATATGAAATTTTTCGGCAGGCTTAATTGCAGACTTTGATATTTGGGCCTTGTCATGTGCTAGAAAGTATTGTATTTCTGCATGAAACCTTGCTGAATGACTGGAGTTTAATGATCAGCACAATTGATTTCAACATGATGTTAGGTTATAGTAGTACATTGTATTATTTTAAAAATTTTGAGAACAATTTATTTGTTCTTAAGGTAGTACGGGAGTTTAAAATTGCTCATCATTCTTGCGCATGTGACAAAAAATGGATTTAACTATGAGAATGTTGCCGAAACGACCTTCAGTGTCTTACAATAGTTCAATTTGATCAAATATGACACTTTTATTCTGTAATCATGCAGAATATTGGGCCTTTTCAGCAATTCCTTATCTATCAAAGAGAGATAATTTGTATAGCATTGATAGGATTTTTACGATTTATTCAAAGTTCGGTAACCCCCAAATTTTTTTCATGGAAATTTATGTACAGTATATTAGCTAATAATTTACAAAATTTTAAAAACTTCTATCTGACAAATGTATGATGTTACCAAAATAAATTAAAATTTTGTTAAAATTTGCCTATTTTCCCTATCATTTCAACCAAAATAGCTGATTTTTATGTAAAAGATTTCATTCTTAAAAAGTTGAATAATGTTCTATTGAACAATAAATTACCCTTTTTATCACAAAACTTGCTGATCTCAACCCTAAATAGTAATTCTTCTATTGTATTAAAAATACTAGTGAATTACTTGAAAGAGTAAACTTTATTGTTAAGTTTTTGTGATTAGGTCACTTTATCGGCAATATGTACATTTTCTCTTTGATCTTACTGACTGATATTGTCAGTATCTCCGTACTGACCTGATACAAGAAAATATCAGGCAATGACGTCATGAAATTGACATCATGACTCTTACGACGTTACCGATAAAAACAATAATGGTAGTTTTGAAGGTCTCGTCAGAAAATATCACTAGTATCACAGCNATACGGTGATATTTTTTGTCTCGACCTTCAAAACTACCATTATTCTATATTTCTCAGTAACTATAAGTGGTAGGTCAATGATATTTGGTATATAGGTTGGTCTTGAGTAGTACATGACAGTCTGCTATATGGCTTTTGTCTGTGACCTCAATTTCACGGTCCAATGAACATGTTAAGTTTTTTATGCTTAGTTTAGTTTCTCAGTAACTCAGGTAGGTCAATGATATATGGTATGTAGGTTGGTCTTAGGTAGTACATGACAGTCTGTCATATGTCTTTTGTCCTTTACCCCAATTTCATGGTCTAGTGAGCGTGTTAAGTTTTTGTGATTAGGTCATTTTCTCAGTAATTATAAGTGGTAGGTCAATGATATTTGGTATATTAGGTTGGTCTTGAGTAGTACATGACAGTCTGCTATGTGGCTTTTGTTTCATTGGATTTCACGGTCCAATGAACATGATAAGTATTTGTGCTTTGTTTAGTTTCACAGGAACTATGAGTGGTAGGTCAATGATATATGGTATGTAGGTTGGTCTTTAGTAGTACATAACAGTCTGTCATATGGCTTTTGTCCTTGACCTCAATTTCACAGTCTAGTGAGCATGTTTAGTTATTGTGATTAGGTCATTTTCTCAGTAACTATAAGTGGTAGGTCAATGATATTTGGTATATAGGTTGGTCTTGGGTGGTACACAACAGCCTTTATATGGCTTTTGTCTGTGACCTCAATTTCATGGTCCAGTGATCATGCTAAGTTTCCTAGTATTTATTAATGTAAGGTCAATAATATTTGGTATGTGGATTTGTCTTCGATGGAGGATGACAGCCTGCTATTTGGCTTTAGCCCTTGACCTAATTTTCATGGTCTATTGAACATGTTTGATTTTTCAGTAATTATCAGTGGTAGGTCACTGATATTTGGCATTTTGGTTTTGGATGATACATGACATTCTGCTATGTTGCTTTTGTCAGTTAATATAATTTCACAGTCTTGCGAACATGTTAAGTTTTCGGATTAGGCAGCTTGAGTTTTCACATCAACTTTGCGACCAAGTAGGGACGGGCGAGACATCAATTTGGGTCCACACTTGTTCTATTTTTGTATGCTCTAATAACAAATTGCAAGTAATGAAAATATAAGAAAATTCTATCTGACAGATTTTAGACCCCAATACCACCTTAAAATATTTTACCAACATTTTCTCTAAAGCCCTAAAGGAGAAATTATTTTTAAAATATTTTTAAAAATTATGATCTAGTCAAGGATACAGAATAGAAAAAAGAAGGGAAACGGGGAATGTGTCAAAAAGACACGACCCAAAGGGGATACTAGTAATAACAACTCAAAGCCACCATAAGATCTTCAATGAACGGTGAGAAAACCCCACACCCAATGCCAGGTCGGAGTCGGCCCATAAATAAGTTTATTTTAGATTTGGGTTAGTTTTAATAGGTGTGTTCACTTGATGACTTATCTTCATTTGCTTTCAACAGAATGCTCAATTACAGGTTCAAAGAATCATTATTAAGAACCAATGAACAAATTATCAAAATATAACAGAAATAAATTGTCATTTAATTTTCCAATTAACAATCACTTAAATCATAAATTCATAGGTAATTTTCAAGTTTGTTTGTCCATTTGTTTTTAATTCATTTAATTTTTTGATATATGTCATAGATAGACAAGTATTTGTCAATTTCTGCTTCATAAACAGTCTAAAGTGATTAAACCTGACATACATGCTATGCATGAGCTCGAGTGATTCAGGTGAAAGATTTTGTAACACTTGAGATTTCAGATGCCAGAACTTGTAGATAAAGTTTATTTTATCAATAGATGTTTTGTGGGTAGTTACCAGGCTGCTGTTAAAGATAAGGTGACATTTACCTCAATTTTAGTCATTCATCCCTTGGGTAAGTTTTTGTAATAGCTAGCCCAGATCTCAGATACTACAACTAATACAGAGGAATATATTTTGTCATTATAAGCATCTTGGATAGTTTATGGGCAACCCTTATTTCACTCAAGAATGACTCCTGTTAAATTTTGTATGAGTCCTGATCCCAGTTTATTTATCTTATACAGTTGGTGGATGCTAGCCTACTTGGATAGGTCACCTTGGCCTACATTTCACAAATTAATGACACAAGTGTACAAATAGCAAAATCCAGATTTTGAATATAACATTTACATTTCATACAAGAATAAAATTTTGTTGTTAGATGTGATATGGATTGTCACATTGTCACAGGCTTCGAGATTAAAATTTGTTACCTTGACTCGGGTTAATGTTTCAATAATATTCTAAATACTCCGTCTTGCAGAAGAGTAATATGGGAAAGATGTAACCTTGAAAAAGAGAATAATTTTTATTGTATACCAATTTGTCACCACTGTAGTATCAAGGTAAACCCCTTCAGTCAATACAAATTGGTATACAATAGAATTCTATAGAACATTGAGTAATTGATTAACAAACAAAAGATAGGAGTTTTGAAGAGGAATATGGGTATTTTAATTAATAAATTGCAAATAAAATATGTTAATGATTCAGGAAATCTGCCATAACATTGTGGCACTTTTGTTTTGCCTCAGATTATTAAGACCAGTTCCATACTCAGCACATAATGTATTAGAGATTTACTCTTTGATTTGAATTTTTGTGTAGTATTTTCACTTGACAAAACTATATTTATTTTTTGCAGAAATGACACATATGTCAAGAGACGAATCTTTAAATGTTGAAAATGAAGAACATATATCCGTAAATAATTCTGAGAGATCTGATAGTGACGGAATAGTGTTTGGCACAAGCTCAAGTTCCAGGCCAGATAACAATGAGAATATAGGACAGACTACACAGGGCGTTAACCCTAAAAAGCCATTAAAAAGATGTCCTTCCACACCTTACCTAGAGGATAAACTCAGAAGGAAATTAAAATTCTTTTTCATGGGACCTCATGAAAAAATAATTGCTAGAAAGAAAGTTCCATGGAAACTCCTTCTACAAATACTGAAAGTGATTCTTGTTACTGTACAGGTATGTACATATACAGTGGGATTATATGTAGTTTCTGTAACGATAACCAGTTGATTATGAAATTTCTCATATCAAGTTGAATAAATTATGCAAATGTTTGAAAGCAAGTGGCTTGCGGAGCTTTTAAAAATTAAAAAATTTATTTAATGAGATGTGAGAAATTTCATAATTAATGTGTTGAAGTTGTGGAAACTGTTTCTCTAATGAATGCAGGAAAAACACAGAGGATTGTATTCCAAATAAATTTGGTGGGAAATTCCACGAAACTTGTTCTCCTCTCTAGAGGATCCTTTTTTTTTGGGGGGGATGCAGGAATAAGAAGTTTGAAGTTGGGGATTTTAGGATTTTTATAATTTAAGCCCGGGATTTCGGGAAATCAATGCACCTGGAATTGGGATTTCATCAATTCTTTGTAGTTCGGGATTTCAGGATTTAGAAAAAAATAAGTCAGGATTCCAGGATGAGACCCCCTCTGAACCCCTCATTGATGGTCAAAGGTTATATCAATTTATATATACAATGTATGTATTATTTGTTAATCAGATATTCCTTTGCACTGTTTTAACAACCTATTTTGATATTTTGTGAATTTCAGTTTCTATAAATGACAAATTTCAGTCTGTAAAGTGTAAAAATACACCATTCTCAAAAGCAAAGTGAAAAGTTCTAGCTACAAATGTAAAAATTCTTAAACACTACTGGTAGTTGTTATATTAAACAGTGACTGACCAGCCTTATAAGCTTCACTTTAATGTATATGTAATGTATTTTACAGCTGTGTTTGTTTGGATATGAAAGATCTTTGTTTGTTGAATATGTAGAAAAAAACAACATTGCTTTAAAACATTTATACCTAAAGAAATGGGATCCAGCATATGAAACTATGCCTTACCCTCCAGCTACAGGCCAGTATGCCATATATGACAAAACAGAATTACATGACCACATCAACTTTGCTATGGAACAGGTAAGTTCGTATCACAACACTATCAGTATGTTAATATGGACGCTCTGTCCCCACAGAAACAGTGTAAACATGTTCAAGAGCAGCTATGCTCCCCATGGAAACAGTATCAATATGCTAATAGGGCAGCTTTATTCCCATGGAAACAATATCAGTATACTAATAGAACAGCTATGTTCCCATGTAATTGGTATGAAAATATTAATAGAGCAGCTATGTTCCCTTGGAAATGTATCCGTATGTATGTTTCCATGGTAACAGTATGACCAGCATGCAACTCTTATATGTTAATAGATTAGCTGTGTTCTCTTTTTGACAATATCAGTGTAATCATTGTAATTGTGCAAAGATATATGCTAACAGGGCAACTGCTTCAATATGATCTAATGTATGCCAATAGGCAACAGTATAAATATGTTATAAGCAGGTATGTTTCCATGGCAACAAAGTATCATTGTTATGGAACAGATATATTGTTATGCTAGCTTTATTCCTATTGCTAGTCTATACTATTGAGCAGATATGGTCATTTGGCAGTTAATGTATGTACATGAATCATCATTATCGATTCTATGATGGAATATCTTCAAATGTTAACAATACCCGCAAAACATAAAAAACATAGTAAGAATTGTAACTAATTGATTTAAAAATCATTTGGGCCTGACATTGAGATTTGGCATAACCATCACACAGAGAATTTGTCCTGGGCTTTGCTCCATAGCATGTGTTATCTTTACAGTACAGTCATGCAGAGAATTTGTCCCTGGCTGTGTTCCTCAACGTATGCTACAATTTCAGTACAATAACAGAGAATTTATTATCCATGGCTGGGTTCTTATCATGTGTTATCCTAACAGTTACTGCGGATAACCTCTGACTTTACCCCTAGATCAATTGGAGTAGCCCAAGGTAATTATCTATGTTTCCAGGTAAACTGACTTGTATATAGGTCATTTGTGAGTACAGTTTGTCTTCACACTCTAGGAGTTTCATTTGCTGAGAGAATTCTATCAAACTGATTAAACTACTTCAAAGGGATTAAAATGATGAGAAAAGTTGGGGATTGTATCAAGAGTTTTATTTATGAATTATAAAACATTTCAAAAAATAGATTTTACTTGTCTTAGTTTTATAGAACCTGCTTGTATTTCTTTTATTATTAGTAAAAACTTTGTACAATCCTGAAAAGATGAAGATTTAGGGAGAAATTTTTGTGAAGTCTTAATTACAGTAAATTACTACCCATCAGGCATTTTGCAGTGTAATTCACAAACAGATTTCTTTTTTTTCCCTTTTTTTAATTTATTTTTGAATAAAGCCATAATGACATTTCACCACTTTAAAGAAATAAGTTAATACTATTTGTTAATAAGCACATATGTATTCAGAATAAGAAATAAAGCCAAAAAAAGTTGGATACCACCCCCAGGTATCACTCATTTCCATTGTCCAGTTTTCTTTCAGTATCAATCAACTAATCACTTTGAAGTTATTTAATCAGTTTGATAGAATTTTTGTAGGTAATGAAACTGGTCAGCTGAGAAGATGAGCTGTTTTTAAAGATGTGTTCAGTACGAATCAATTTACCTTCAGGGTTTGGAAACTAGTTAGTAGAGTTTCAACTCAATTATGGGTAAAGCTAGAGGTTATCCGCAGTAAGCTACACAGAGAAGTTATACCTGGCCATGTTCATTGACATGTGCTTTATGTACAATTTTTGTACATTCAAATAGAGAAGTAATGCTTGCCTGTGATCATTAAATTTTTTTTTACAGAACAATCACACAGAGAATTTATCATTTGAGATGATCCTTAATATGTGCTATCCACACACATAACTCCTCCTCACATGTTTTATTTACAGTATAATAACACAGAGAATTTATCCTTGGCTGTGTTCCAGTTGGTTAGAAATGGTACTATCAGACCTATGGAGTTGTGTTCTGAACACTATAATGGTGGAACTATATATGAAAATGGCACATTTAACTTTTACTCTGAGAAATACAATGGTAAGAATACTGACATAAATCATGTTTAGGGACTTATATGTTCAGTAATATGGGAGATAATTTACAGCTTTTAAATTTTTAAAGGACCAGCTATAAGGTGACAGGGGAATTAAGTTTGTCAGTTAATCATTACATACATCTGAAAATTTTCATCAACGATTTCTTGGCTAACATTTGTATTGAAAAAATAGTGGATGACAGGAAACATCTACAATGGCTGAAAATTACAATTACATACTACTGAATTAACATTTGGTCCAAAAGCTTTAGTGTTAGTTGTATGGTGTCTTCTCTTTTAAGTTTGCTTTTCATCTTCCTGTTTACCTGTGTATTGTTAAAATTTTCATCAAATGTTTGTTGTAATGATTTCATTTTGGTTTGAAGCTTCAGTATAACAAGTTGTACTGTGTCTCCTCCTTTCAGATCTGTCACTAATCAACTTTCTGTTTGCCAATTTGCCGATTGATATTTTTAGAACAATTTATGTTAGAATTTCCGTCAATCTGGAGTGTTAAGTACATGTTTTGATATTTTGTCTAAAGCTTCAGTATGAGGAGTGGTACCATTTCTCTACTTTTGAAGTCTGTCACTCATCAACCTCCTGTACTTCCTACCCAATTTCTGATATTTGGCACAGAGCATAATTAGAGAAATGTTTTGAATAACAAAATACCATAGTTACTGTGAATTTAATTCCTGCATATGGCTATTTTGATAACTTATGTCTTTTCAGTTCAGATCAAATCAAAACATTTGGAAATCCTAAAACTGAAACATGTGTAAACTGATAGAAAACAAATTACCTATAGATCCAAATAGAAAAGTCAAGGACAGAGCTAATATGCATGAGGGAGATACTCCTTAGTCTTAGGCCACACCAAAACTCCTTAGTCTTAGGCCACACCAAATTAATTAGTAGTTCTTTGGAAATCCCGCTCCTTAATTAGCAAAATCAAAATTTAAAAATAAAAATTATTTTCCCGCTCCTAATTTTCCAAATCAAAATAAAAAAATAAAAATAAAAATCCCGCACGTTGAAATCAACAAAAAGTTTTCACGAATTTGATTCGGAAATTATAAAAATCGAATCTGTGTCATTTATGCGCATGATATAAGGGAAAATGCATTGTAGTTAAGCGTTATTCTGATTCAGATGGCATGGCCGCAAGAAAATGATGTGGGAACGGAGTAAAACGGTCAACTGCCTAATATGAATAGTCGTGAGGCATCAAACTTGAATTATTCAAGCCGTCCTGTCTAATTCTCTCCGCAAATATTTGAGTGGTATTTAAAATCTTGTAACGGCTTGGTTACGGTTAGACATTTCCATTGTTTTCAACATTCGTTGAATTTCGCGTTTTGCACCTACATTGTATTACAATGACTTGCTTAAATAAATATCAGTGTGTACAGATTAGTCCTAAACATAAGCCTTCGTTTGTTGTGCAATTTTAATTTTGAACATTGATATACACAACAGACAAAAGTTGTTTTAGGAATAGTGGTGTGAGGTTCCTCCCCGGGGGTTCCTCACTGTGTTGAAGACCGTATGGTGACCCCTAGGCCTAGATGCTTTGTTTTGGGTCGTTTTAACCTGGATATGGGATGTTGTCTCCTTGACATTTACCCCATTTCCTTTCTTTTTCATAGTGTACAGAATTCAGTGTTAACTTTACAATCTGATGTAAAGATTATTACAGAGTTTTGAAACACTGAACAAACAAACAGCCAAATGTGGGAAAGCCTAGTAAGATGAACTTAACTGGTTAACTCTTCTTGTCTGTTCAATAAGTGAAACAGTATCAATATGAATTTGGAATGAGTTGTATTCACTAGAACAAGCCATGAATCTGATGTTAAAAGTGCATACACATGAAAACATCAGTCATGTCAGTATATACTACTGACAAAAAAAGCTTTTTAGATTTACCTAAATAATTTTACTTACTACATAAGACAAAACTTTCTTGCATGCATCTTAATCATTGTTGTTCTTTGTATGGAGGTTTATACATTTATGTTTTTAAAACATGAATAGTGGAATATTTCTAAGACATCATAAGAATTATCAAGGGAGACTTTGAAGGTTCTAGCACCTGTTTAAGATAATCACTGCCAGATATTGTCCAACTCTGCAAGCTGAACATATGTGATTATCATTTTTGAATCTGCTTGTCTGTTTGTTTTGTTTTGTTTTGCAAAAGTTTCTAGTTAAGTATATCTTAAATGATTTCTAATGATTATTTACATGAAAATAAAATAACCCTTACTTTACACAATTCTTTGGTAGACTAGTTAGTGATCAATATGCATACTGAAAAGTGTAGTGCTGAACAACATATATATGTAGTTGTGGCTATAGATATCATGTAACAGAAGGTCAGAATGTGAATAGTTGTTGTTGATTTATCACAAATGCACTTTTAAGTCTGGAGGTTGAATGTAAGCTGTTATGCAGGTTCAAATGTGCATATTTGAAACATTATTGAAACACCGGACAAGAAAAAATAAAATAAAAATATTTCGCTCGCTCTTAAATTCAAGAATATTTGAGGCGAAAAATTTAAATTAAAAAAAAATTTCGCTCGCTCGCTCCAATTTTTTTTGCCAAAATCTCGAAGAACTACTAATTAATTTGGTGTGGCCTTAAACAAAATTTTTTGCAAATTTAGATATTGGAAGTTTGCAAATAAATTAGGTTTTTGGGCCAGCACCAAAGTCCTGTATTGAGTTAAACATTTATGAATTGGCTAAATGTTGACTTCCTGTCTGAAGCATGAAGCATTTATCCTAGTCCATTTATAATAATCATGTACATCACATAAAAGATCTCGTTTGTTTTGTTGTATCATTTTAGATTGTGTGCCTGTATACAGAAACTATAAATTTTGTTTGAATTTTTTTTTCATTTTAGATTGCAAACCTGTATATCCAGTGGAGGTTTTAAATAAAACAACAGGCTTGAAAAATTATGAATATGATATAGTGAAATACTTAACAACTATAAACAAGACAGAAATGTTACACAGGTACTTATGTTACTGTTAATCCCTGATGATAATAAATGATTTAAACATTGATAATCTGTTTGTTCATGATGACGTTAAGAATTTTCGGCCAGGAACAAAAAAAACAGAATTATTGATTCTATTAAATGATATTGTGAAAGCACTATTTTATTTGTGTGGTACTATTTTTTGTTTATATCCTAGTGAACTTAAAAAAAAAAACCAAGGAAATACCAATTCCTTGGAAAATTCTCATAAACATGAATTTAAAAACTGTCAAACTATGCCTTTTTTCAACACCAAGAAAAGACCCAGGAATAAAAAGTACTTTCACAGCAATTGATATTGACATTTCTCTATTGGTCTATATAAATCTTTTATTCTCTTATTTGGCTGCCTAATTTTTGAGATCATATTATAACACAGTTGTTTACATCATGTGCAACCCATAATTTTTATACTCCCACTTTAGAGGGCAGCATCTAGTGACCATGGTGTTTGTTCGTCTGTCTGCTATAGGGATACTCACTTTGTGGCCCTCCTAGACCACTTGGTGAAATTCAATGAAACTTTCACAGAATGTTCAGTACATATTGCCATTGTTCACCATATATTTAAAACTTGATTTGATATGATTTTTGTCTCGCCCGCGACAAAAGGCGCGGAAAGCGAAACATATGCGCACAAAGTATGGCGGCGGCGTAAACTTTCATGTTAAGTTTTTGTGATTAGGTCACTTTCTCAGTAACTATAAGTGGTAGGTCAATGATTTTTGGTATATAGGTTGGTCTTGAGTAGTACATGACAGTCTGCTATATGGCTTTTGCCTTTGACCTCGATTTCATGGTCCATTGAACATGTTAAGTTTTTGTGCTTAGTTTAGTTTTTCAGTAACTGTAAGCGGTAGGTCAATGATATATGAATATGATATATGTATGTAGGTTGGTCTAAGGTAGTACATGACAGTCTGTCATATGGCTTTGTCCTTGACCTCAATTTCATGGTCTAGTGAGCATGTTAAGTTTTTGTGATTAGGTCATTTTGTCTCTAATTATAAGTGGTAGGTCAATGATATTTGGTATATAGGTTGGTCTTGAGAAGTACATGACAGTCTGCTATATGGCTTTTGTCTGTGACCTCAATTTCACAGTCCAATGAACATGTTAAGTTTTTGTGCTCAATTTAGTTTCTCAGTAACTGTAAGTGGTAGGTTATTGATATATGGTATTTAGGTTGGTCTTAGGTAGTACATGACAGTCTGTCATATGGCTTTGTTCTTGACCTCAATTTCATGGTCTAATGAGCATGTTAAGTTTTTGTGATTAAGTCATTTTTCTCAGTAACTTTAAGTGGTAGGTCAATGATATTTTGTATATATGTTGGTCTTGGGTAGTATATGACAGTCTGCTATATGGCTTTTGTCTGTGACCTCAATTTCATGGTCCAGTGAGTTTGTTAAGTTTCCTAGTATCTATTAATGTAAGGTCAATAATATTTGGTATGTGGGTTTGTTTTAGATGGAAGATGACAGCCTGCTATTTTGTTTTAGCCCTTGACCTCATTTTTCACAGTCTAGTGAACATGTTAGGTTTCTCAGTATCTATCAGTGGTAGGTCACTGTTATTTGGCATTTTGGTTTTGGGTGATACATGACAGTCTGCTATATTGCTTTTGTCAGTTAATCTAATTTCACAGTCTAGCGAACATGTTAAGTTTTCTGATTAAGGCAGTTTGAGATTTCACATCAATTTTGCGACCAAGTAGGGACGGGCGACACATCAATATGGGTCCACACTTGTTAGTTTTGTTGATTTTCAATTTCTGGAACCATATGATGGAGCAGATTTTCCAGTTTACAGATCATGATATGAAATTTAGCAAATGAGCATGTATATATGGAATTACCATAAATTCCTTGCATATGTATATGTATGCTAAATTTGAGGACTTAATTGTAGAACTGCTGCATTACTGTCCTTTAAGCATAAGCTTAGACCAATTTTATTGGCCATTTGGCTACCAATTCTACAGATTGACAACTAAATTACTGTCCTTCAAGCATAAGCTTAGACCAATTTTATTGGCCATTTGGCTACCAATTCTACAGATTGACAACTAAATTNACAGTCTGCTATATGGCTTTTGTCTGTGACCTCAATTTCACAGTCCAATGAACATGTTAAGTTTTTGTGCTCAATTTAGTTTCTCAGTAACTGTAAGTGGTAGGTTATTGATATATGGTATTTAGGTTGGTCTTAGGTAGTACATGACAGTCTGTCATATGGCTTTGTCCTTGACCTCAATTTCACGGTCTAGTGAGCATGTTAAGTTTTTGTGATTAAATCATTTTTCTCAGTAACTTTAAGTGGTAGGTCAATGATATTTTGTATTTATGTTGGTCTTGTCTGTGACCTCAATTTCATGGTCCAGTGAGTTTGTTAAGTTTCCTAGTATCTATTAATGTAAGGTCAATAATATTTGGTATGTGGGTTTGTTTTAGATGGAAGATGACAGCCTGCTATTTTGTTTTAGCCCTTGACCTCATTTTCACAGTCTAGTGAACATGTTAGGTTTCTCAGTATCTATCAGTGGTAGGTCACTGTTATTTGGCATTTTGGTTTTGGGTGATACATGACAGTCTGCTATATTGCTTTTGTCAGTTAATCTAATTTCACAGTCTAGCGAACATGTTAAGTTTTCTGATTAAGGCAGTTTGAGTTTTCACATCAATTTTGCGACCAAGTAGGGACGGGCGACACATCAATATGGGTCCACACTTGTTAGTTTTGTTGATTTTTCAAAATCTGGAATCATATGATGGAGCAGATTTTCCAGTTTACAGATCATGATATGAAATTTAGCAAATGAGCATGGATATATGGAATTACCATAAATTCCTTGCATATGTATATGTATGCTAAATTTGAGGACTTAATTTGTAGAACTGCTGCATTACTGTCCTTTAAGCATAAGCTTAGACCAATTTTATTTGCCATTTGGCTACCAATTCTACAGATTGACAACTAAATTAAAAAAAACTGTAGAATTGGTTTACCAAATTGAGAAGTTGATACTCACCTCTGGAAATAATCTTTTATCTGTTTGGTTATTGAGTATGTTGAACTATTCTCATATTCAATAATAGCCTTCCTAGGTGAGGGAAATTCCTGTTTTTAATTTTGCAAAGACTTTGTATTGTTTTATGTAAATAGTTTATGAATAAAAGTTTAAGTACATGATATTTACTCTAACAAATTTTGATATGCCCACGAAGATTTAATCATGCATAACATTTTTAGTGGAAAAATGTGAAAAACACTGTTTTATTGACGGGAGATAATTTTTTGTGTTCTATTACCTCTCTTGATAAATTTATTATCTCCCATGGCCAAATTAGTGATTAATGATTTACAGTATCTCCAAAAGTACACGAAGTGACCATAAATAAAATAAAATATTAAATGTTAACCTGATTATATATGTGAAAACATAAATTTTCACAGTTTAAAAATTTGTTTGAAATAATCAAAAACATGAATTCACCTCTGTAATAGTAATAAAAAATCCAGTTTATAAATGCTCAAACTGTTAACAAGTTTTTCACCTAACACATCAGTTGCTGAGGTAAGTATGAATTGATCAATTTTATTAACCAATTCTTCAGTTTATCAATAGCAATTTAATTGTCAATCTGAAGAAATTGTAGCCAAATGGCCAATAAAATTGGTCTTAGGTTTACTCTTGAAAGACTATAACATCATTACTATTGACATAAAAGTTTGTCATTAGCAGCCTGGCAGTCGGGGATCCTACCGTGTTATGTGAATAATTTTCATGTGTACAAGTAATATTTTATAGTCTGAAATTATCTCCCTTTTGTTCTATTTTTTTGTGCTGCTTAGGCAGCATTATACCATTGCATGGTCTCCAGATGAAATAAACAGCCAGATGTACCTACCAAATACGCAAAACATAGTCCATGTCTTGGTGTCAAGAATAACAGATAGGGAGAAACTACTGCACACATTCCAGTTATTTTATTTGAAAATGCTCAAATGGAAAGTATGTGTAGTTCAAACAAAAATACAGTGTGAAAATGTAGCTTAATTTGAAAATTGCCATTCACGATTCGGTTCATTCATGAAAAATTCCCACGATGCGCTTTGATATTTAACAAATTTTCATGAATGAATGGAAACATAATAAATGCTTCTATCACTGTGGACTCTTTGCTACTAAACCTTCATACCTGCCAACTAGTGTTTTTTACAATTTTGATGTTCTTTGATGATTTCACGATCGTGAACGAAAATTTGGGTAAAAACCCGATTATTCGAAAAAATGTTTGTTTACACTATTTTGGCCGTTGAAAGGGAGATAATCCAAATTCTCGAAAGGGAGTTAACCAAATTCGATATTAGCCAATCAAAATCAGGTTTACAACCACTAGTGACAAACAGCTGATTGTATCCGGCTTGTAAATAATCGTAAATATGACGAGTTTGGTTGACTTTTTATTGATTTTAAAGCTTCGAGGATGTAATTAAGTTATGTAAATGGATGGACCACCGGCAATCATAGCGAACAGTTCATGAATCAAGGTTCGCAATACCTGAAACAACGAGCTGCAAGCAGCACACTTGACAGTTCCGTGGATGGCTGTGCGAGTGGCTAGGTTGTTTCAATACATCTTGCCCATTCTGCAGAGTTTGCATAGTTGAACGCAGCAGCCTTAATGACGTTAACAAACATATATTGGAACTGTAATGCACAAAAGGTCACTCAAAATCTCAGAATCACAACTCTTTTTGACTGAATCACAAAAGGCAAAAATATTTGAAAAATGTAATAGTTGTTTTATTTATAGAAGAATTGAATAAAAGGAAAAATGCAGTAAATGTACATGAGACAAATGATAAAGGAGAATGAGTGGTTTAATAAACAAGCTTGCAATCCATAATTTTCCCCCAAAAAGTCCATGCATTTCCCCACAAAAAGGATTGCTCCCAAATAAATGGAATGTAAATGGATTCGGCTCATGATATTTTTTGAAAAGATAAACATCTTTGGAAGTGAGCTAGACCAAGTTTTAAATTTTTTCTGAGAAGATAACAAAATAAATAGGGGTTGAAGCGAGCAGGTGTGGAACTGATGTCTGCCCAATGACAAGGAAAAATTCAGGATTTAATTTTGGAACTGGTACAAATGTATATGTAGATCTGCATTATTTAATAATTATCATTAATATCTTGTTCTCCCGAGATGGTGCTTCCATGATAGATTCAGGAGAATAATATGAAGATTATTCAATAGTTTAACTGTTCACAGTGCAAATTAAAGTTCTGTTGTAGTTTAAAGTATGTCAATAATTAATTGAATTAAAGTGCATCATTATAAAAGGGGTGGTCAAGATGCCCAAGTGCGATGCATTTTAACCATCCCTATTCTTATGAAGCACTTTAATTCAATTTATTACCCAGAAACAAAAATCAGTTTTATTTCTTTACTTGCCCTTTCATGTTCATTGCTGCTTTTGTTGAATAATTTTTCCCATTTTGGCCAGTGAGTTTGCATGTAAGTTTTTATGCCCCGCCTACGATAGTAGTGGGGCATATAGTGTTCGGGTTGTCCGTCTGTCCGTCTGTCCCAAGCTAGGTTTACCTACAGGTTTAAGTTTTTTTTTCTGGGAAGGATGTATGCTATTATCATGAAACTTTATATAAATACACATTAGCGTCTAATTAAACAAAAATCATAATAAAATTTTACCCATG
>MJUU01029573.1:55448-66219 GCA_002080025.1 Modiolus philippinarum | reverse complement strand
TTTTTTTCTGTGAAGGATCTATGCTATTATCATTTAACTTTACATAAATAAACATTAGCATCTCATTAAACAAAAATCATAATAAAAATTTATCCATGCTACCAACTTCATGCTTCAGTGATCATGGAAAAAACGGGGTGTATGTGTGAGGTTTAACCTCAGTTTGAAGTTTTTTCTCTGTGAAGGATGTATTCTATTATCATTACACTTTATATAGATACTCATTAGGATATAAATAAATAAAAGATATTATAAATATTTACCAATGTAACCAACTTCATGCTTCACTGGTCATGGAAAAGGGGGGATAGTTTAAGGTTGATCTTCTGTGAAGGATGTATGCTATTATCAGTGAATTTTATTAAATACCTATTAGTCTATAATCAAACTAAAATCATAATAAGAATATTTCCATGAAAGCAACTTCATGCTTTACTGGTCACGAAATATACCATTCTTCAAAAGAGTTGTGAGGCGTGGCATTGTGTCCGTTAGACACATATTCTTGTTGTTTATATGTTTATTCTAGTGATAGACGTCATTGTGACTTGAGTGCACATTTTTATGCTCTTTTTTTGGTTTCTTGAGTTTTTTCTGTAACCACTTGACATAGTGTATATTGGTGTATCTATATGAGATGCAGCTTTTGGACTGATTTTTTTTTTTAAATATTAAGTTTCAAATCTTTTCTTATTTCAAAGATAACTGCCTAAGCAGCACTCCAGCATTCAGCGCTTTGATTGTATCACTTGTATGAGTAATTTCGTAAAAAAAAATAAAAAATTGTTAAATTATTGTCCCGTGCGCATTGCATTTGCGCCAATTTTTTAAAAGTGTGGTATTTCATTTGCACCACAAGCTTGTATTTCATTTGCGCCATTTCTCAGGTAAGAACTTTACAGGTAAATTTTCAGGTAATCAGAAGTGAAAGCAATATTTGTATATTTTGATATTGGATATTTCACTGGAAAATATTTATTATAATATACTATTTAATATTAAATATTAACATATCAAAGATATTTAAATTTATCGCTCCACTGGTTCCTTTAGTTCATATTAGGTTAAGCGGTGGTGTTGAAACTAAATGCATCTCATTTATTTTCATTGGTTGTGTAATTTTTTCCTTATAAATAGTTTTGGTACACTCAACCTTTGAAGTTGATTGATTGTACATTGTCATGAATGGGGATAATAACAAAATTACCGAACAGAATTGTCAAGAGCCAAAATCCAAAGGACAAAAAGACAATAGCGCTTAGGTAAAGTATCTTGCTCGAAATCCTACTTCAAACTCTCCGCGATGAGCAAGTAATGCTGGAGAATAGGAGATGGAAATACAAGTAAAAAGTATAAAATATTTTATTATTTTTACTTATTTCTATACTATTTACCTGTATTTGGCGCAAATGTAAAGTTTTAAATTTGGCGCAAATGAAGCACAGTTTGTGGCACAAATGAAATATATTGTTGGCACAAATGAAATACTAATTGGCGCAAATGCAATGCACCTTATTGTCCCTTGTCTATGACCTTAACGGTCTACCTGTTCCTATTGTATAACCAATTTAGCAATTTCATTAAGCTGTTGGAGTGATAAAGTTGTTTAACACCAATAGATCCAGACCAACATATATTGTGAAAAAATTTTGGAGACTTGCTATTGTTAGCTAATCTAAACAATGATGGTCCTTTTAAATTGTCTAACAATACTATTGTATATCAATCTGTAATGGCCTGGGGAGGTTTTCCAATCTATGTTGTAGTCCAGCAAAAAAATAATAGGTACAGCTAAATTGGTTACACAATATGAACTAGTAGACCGTTAAGGTCATATACAATGGACAATAAGAAGGGAGATAATTTCACACAATGAATTTTCAGACTGATAGACAAGGGACAATAATAAAAATTTGCAATGTTTTATATAGATAACACAGCTTTCAAAATGTTTATCTCCATGGCTGGTGTCTAAAGATTACAATCCAAATCAGTATAATTATCCATGCTTTGAAGTTTCATTGATAATTGATATTTAATTTCTTAAGGTAGTAACTTTGAAGGCTGTGCACCTTGTGAATGTAGTCATGCTCCTCAACAGATTTGGTAATTATGTATAGAATCAACAATGGCACCAAGTGAGAAACAACATTTCTACACTAGAGATAGTTCAATTTTAAAATTTTTAAATGCAAGGCTTGCCAAGTGTTTGAAATATTTAAACTTTTAACTATTGAGAGCCTAGAAATGTTGTTTCTCACAAGATACAGTTGTTGATTTTATTTTTCTAATGTTTTCAACGAGATTTTGGACAAAAACATGACCCCCTTTTTTTTTGATGATCTGAGATAAATATGTTCTATGAGCGTGACGTCATCAGGCATGGTCGCCTTTTTTCATGACAACACAATGGTAAAGTTGGAAAACAGCAAACATATTTGACGGCATAATTGAATTTTAGTCAATCACTTGCCGAGAACAACATTCTCTCTAGAGAGGGAAAACTTATTTCTTACGCTGTTCAGGAAACATGAAAACTGGACAGAAATAAGAGAAGTAAAGTTAAAACATTGAAATATCCTAGAAAAATTGTCTTTTGGCGGTACAAAATTTTTTAACCTCAAAGCAGATGGTCAAAGTTATGGAAATTTGCACCAAATCACTTTTAAAAGTAATTTAAATTATTGGTTACTTATACAAGTTAAAAAGATTCTGAAGTGTGCATGATAAATTTAACAATACATATAGATATTTGGACGATATTTTGGCTTTAAATAATCCTGAATTTTCTAAATTTATAGATGAAATTTATCCTGCAGAACTTACTTTAAATAAATCCAATAGCAGCAGTGATTATACTCCTTTTCTTGATCTTGATATCTATAAATCAAGGAAAGTTAAACACTAAGGTTTATGATAAAAGGGATGATTTCTCCTTCCCTTTAGTCAATTTTCCCCATCTCGACGGCGATGTTCCGTTAGCCCCTTCCTACAGGGTCTACATTTCACAACTTGTTCGATATGCACGAGTATGTAGTGATGTTTCTGACTTCAACGAGCGAAATCTTTGTCTCACTGAAAAACTTCTGCATCAAGGGTTTAGATTTCATAAATTGATAAAAACATTCTCTAAATTTTATTATAGATACATTGACTTATTAAGAAAATTTGGTTCTACATGCAGGGCTCTTATACATCAGGGCATTTCACATCCAAACTTTTATGGCAATATCATTTACAAAGCGCATAAATTCAAAAATTGTCCTTCAAAACTTATTAATCCGTTGAACAAACTTATTCATAAAGGATATAAATACAGCATTGTTGTTAAATCGTTACTTCTGGTTTTTGTTGGTAAAAATATTGATCATCTCCTAAATGCTTTATACCATAACTAAATTTAAACAATTTTTCATATTGGCAGTATTTGGCATTGCACAACATCATGTTCTTCTTTCATAATTGATGACGTTATTATACCAAGTCTATTTAGAAGTATTTCAATTGAAGTTTCATATGTAAGAAGGCTTGATATCATAGTCAGCGGAAATTATGTCCTTAGCCAGCTGTCAGTAACTGCGAGCATTTGTCTGGACAGTACCTCTGTGTATTGTCTTCATGTTTTATGTACTTCATTGTAAGGGAACTCGTCTTGATAAATTGGACTTTTTTCTAGTTTGATTTTTAGCTCACCTCACGAAGTGAGGGGGGCTTATGTGATACCCTTAGCGTCCGCGTCGGCGTCCGCGTCCGCGTCCGGTTAGGAAGAATGGTTAAGGTCCATTCCTGCTTACTGACATGCCCCACATCAACTATATTGGTATGCCTGATGCACTTTGGGATGACGACTGGAATGCGTGCTTTGGATGCTGTCTCTGACCTACATTTTACGCATGAGCGACCTGGTTAGGTAGAATGGTTAAAGTCCATTCCCACTTTCTGACATGGCCCACATCAACCATATTGGTATGCATGATGCATTTTGGGATGACAACAACAATGCATGCTTCGGATGCTGTCTCTGACCTACATTTTACGCATGAGCGACTTGGTTAGGTAGAATGGTTAAAGTCCATTCCTGATTACTGATATGGTCCACATTAACCATATTGGTATCTATGATGCATTTTTGGATGACAACTGGAATTCATGCTTCGGATCCTGTCTCTGACCTACATTTTACGCATGAGCGACTTGGTTAGGAAGAATGGTTAAAGTCCATTCCTGCTTACTGACATGGCCCACATCAACCATATCAGTATCTATGATGCATTTTTGATGACAACAACATGCATGCTTCGGATGCTGTCTCTGACCTACATTTTACGCATGAGCGACCTGGTTAGGTAGAATGGTTAAAGTCCATTCCCGCTTACTGAAATGGCCTACATCAACCATATTGGTATGCATGATGCATTTTGAGATGACAACAAAAATGCATGCTTCGGATGCTGTCTCTGACCTACATTTTACGCATGAGCGACTTGGTTAGGTAGAATGGTTAAAGTNCTCCCGAGATGGTGCTTCCATGATAGATTCAGGAGAATAATATGAAGATTATTCAATAGTTTAACTGTTCACAGTGCAAATTAAAGTTCTGTTGTAGTTTAAAGTATGTCAATAATTAATTGAATTAAAGTGCATCGTTATAAAAGGGGTGGTCAAGATGCCCAAGTGCGATGCATTTTAACCATCCCTATTCTTATGAAGCACTTTAATTCAATTTATTACCCTGAAACAAAAATCAGTTTTATTTCTTTACTTGCCCATTCATGTTCATTGCTGCTTTTGTCGAATAATTTTTCCCATTTTGGCCAGTGAGTTTGCATGTAAGTTTTTGTTTATATGTTTATTCTAGTGATAGACGTCATTGTGACTTGATTGCACATTTTTATGCTCTTTTTTTGGTTTCCTGAGTTTTTTCTGTAACCACTTGACATAGTGTATATTGGTGTATCTATATGAGATACAGCTTTTGGACTAATTTTTTTTAAATATTAAGTTTCAAATTTTTTCTTATTTCAAAGATAACTGCCTAAACAACACTCCAGCATTCAGCGCTTTGATTGTATCACTTGTATGAGTAATTTCGTAAAAAAAAATAAAAAATTGTTAAATTATTGTCCTGGGCGCATTGCATTTGCCCCAATTTTTTAAAAGTGTGGTATTTCATTTGCGCCACAAGCTTGTATTTCATTTGCGCCATTTCTCAGGTAAGAACTTTACGGGTAAATTTTCAGGTAATCAGAAGTGAAAGCAATATTTGTATATTTTGATATTTCACTGGAAAATATTTATTATCCCTTGTCTATGACCTTAACGGTCCACCTATTCCTATTGTGCAACCAGTCTAGCAATTTCATTACTCCATTGATGTGATAAAACTCACCTATACCTATACCTTTAGACCAACATATATTGTAAAAATTTTTTGGAGACTGGCTATTGTTAACTAATCTAAACAATGATGGTTCTTTTGAATTTTCCAACAATACTATTGTATATCAATCTGTAATGGCCTGGGGAGGTTTTACCTTGATAGGAACTATATGAAACTTCCCCAGGCCATTACAGATTGATATACAATAGTATTGTTAGACAATTCAAAAGGACTTGATTGTTTGGGATTAGTTAACAATAGAAAGTCTCCAAAAATTTTTTACAATATATGTTGGTCTAAAGGTATAGGTATAGGTGAGTTTTATCACATCAATTGAGTAATGAAATTGCTAGATTGGTTGCACAATAGGAATAGGTGGACTGTTAAGGTCATAGACAAGGGACTCCTTTTCTTGATCTTGATATATCAATAAATCAAGGAAAGTTAAACACTAAGGTTTATGATAAAAGGGATGATTTCTCCTTCCCTATAGTCAATTTTCCCCATCTCGACGGCAATGTTCTGTTAGCCCCTTCTTACGGGGTCTACATTTCATAACTTGTTTGATATGCACGAGTATGTAGTGATGTTTCTGACTTCAACGAGCGAAATCTTTGTCTCACTGAAAAACTTCTGCATCAAGGGTTTAGATATCATAAATTGATAAAAACATTCTCTAAATTTTATTATAGATACATTGACTTATTAAGAAAATTTGGTTCTACATGCAGGGCTTTTATACATCAGGGCATTTCACATCCAAACTCCTATGGCAATATCATTTACAAAGCACATAAATTCAAAAATTGTCCTTCAAAACTTATTAATCCGTTGAACAAACTTATTCAAAAAGGATATAAATACAGCATTGTTGTTAAATCGTTACTTCTGGTTTTTGTTGGCAAAAATATTGATCATCTCCTAAATGCTTTACACCATAACTAAATTTAAACAATTTTTCATATTGGCAGTATTTGGCATTGCACAATATCATGTTCTTCTTTCATAATTGATGACGTTGTTATACCAAGTCTATTTAGAAGTATTTCAATTGAAGTTTCATATGTAAGAAGGCTTGATATCATAGTCAACGGAAATTATGTCCTTATCTATCTGTCAGTAACTGCGAGCATTTGTCCAGACAGTACTTCTGTGTATTGTCTTCATGTTTTATGTACTTCATTGTAAGGGAACTTGTCTTGATAAGTTGGACTTTTTTCTAGTTTGATTTTTACTGTGAGTCTTTTTGTGTATTTATTTTTTAGCCATTCACCACACATAGGGGAGGGTTTGGATCCAAGAAAACGAGTTTAACCCCACTGCAATTTTTGCGCCTGTCCCAAGTCGGGAATATGTTGGTGATTGGCTTGTCCGTGTCTCCTTATAAAATTTTACTTTCTTGATATTTGGGTTATTGGATGTGGTTTGTTTCCATTGATTTATCGACTTTTATACCCTTTTGGGGCCATTAAGGGCTTGCTATATGGTGTGAGGTTCCTCACTGTGTTGAAGACCGTACAGTGATCCCTAGATGCTTTGTTTTGGGTCGTTTTAACCTGGATATGGGATGTTGTCTCCTCGACATTTACCCCATTTCCTTTCTTTTTCATATGATGCATAAAAAAGATCTTTGTCCAATTGGTAGTTTACGGATTGATTGATCATTCTTAAACTGTGTTGATTACAGCTTCACTTCAGTCTACATGCTTTAGTAAGAGTAACTAACTAGTACTTAAACTGATATATATTTTGAATATTTTATCTACTTAATACAAATCTGAAATTTTGCAAATAAATAAATGAAAAAAAAAAGATTCTAGAGGAACAAAGGTCTTATTGAAATTTCACAGAAATAAGATTCGAATAACATAGAAATTTTTATTATCTCTGTCAACTCAAATGAGTTTTTTTTTTCTTGTATGCAATATAAAGTTGTGAATTATATATAATAAAAAACAGTCTCAACCAGGTCATTAAAACATTCATTTTATCATTTCCTGCCATAGGTTCAGAAATAACTATACCTCTCTCAATTAGTTTTTGATGGGTTTTATTTTTTTTTACTGGTAATTGTCAATTTCTAAAGTTAGACTGTTCTTTCCTTAATTGTCCAGACTACTTTGAAACCACTTTTGTTGAAGGATTTTGTCATTTTATAATAGAATCATTAAACTGAAACTAAAGTGTAATCTGGACATCATACTGATTATATGCTTAGAGTTTTTATTATTTTATTACAGAATTATAAAACTAAAACTGAAGTTCAAGCTGAGATCTTACAGGTTAAATGCAGAGGGAAGGAAAGTTGCACCAGAATGTTTTCTAGTTCATGGAAATGTAGGTACTCTTTGTAAAATGATTTTAAATTATATCAACTTTCAAGTAAAATAATGAAGTTGAAACCTACAATACTGGTATGCAGAATCTAAAATTATTTTCTTTGATTTATCTCAAATACTTTTTTTTTTCATGTGTTTTCTGTAACGTGTCACCACAAAAACCAGACATTGGCATACAAATTTTGGGAAGTTAATACCGGTATGGCAATTTGATGATTATTGTGTATATAATGATGATTTAGTATTTGGTCTGGAGTTTTGGTATGGTGAGTTGCTTTTTGTCTCCCTTTTTCAAGTCCATCACTCACCTACTTCCTTTTTGACAATAACTCTGATTTTTTTTTCACGTTGTAGCCATAAATTGAAATTTTTTACCATGTCTTCTCTTTTCAAGTCAGTAAACCACTGACTTCCTGTTTTAACAATAACTTCAAGTCTTTTCCATTTTAGCAAAAAATTGAATGGTTAATGAAAGCAAGTGAGACGAATCTCTACAAATACATGGTAAAAACAAGCAAAGGAACAACGCTTCTATTGTTGTTCTTCATCCTGAAGTTTAGTCAAGGATTGCTCAGCTTGTGTATTTAGCTATGATTTGATATGTGGTCTTAAGCTTTGATATGATGAGTTATACAGTGTCTCCATCGCTCATCTACTTCCTGTTTGAAGATAACCTTGATTTTTATACGACCACAAAAAATTTGTAGTATAATGGTATGGTGCTGTCATTGTTGTCGTCGTCGTCTGTAGACACTTAAGTTTTTGGTCAATAGGGTCTGTAAGTCTCATCATGTGACTCACGAGAATCCACGATAAACAGGCAATTCGAAAACGCTTCCTGCCAAAACATGACATCTGATGATTATGACGTTCACATTTTTGTGTGAAACGTCATACGGGTATACCTTTGTTTAAAATGCAACCTCCAGGTACAATTGTTCCAAAATTGTATGAGACTTACAGGCCCTATAACTTAAGTTCCAGTTGATCAATCCTTATGAAATTTTAACACAAAGTTCCTTGGCACAAAAGGAAGACTTGGATAGGTTTTGGATTTTGTTGCCCCTCCCATTTTGAAAAAGGGGCCAAAAGGGGCAAAATTTGGTGTTTTCACATAGTTGGCTGTAGAATTTTTATTATTCATCAGATTTTGATAGGGTTTCTTTCAAGATGCTCCTGACAAAATTTACAATCAGAGGTATGCATTGGATTGCACATCCCATGTACTGTTCATGAGAAAAATGGGCCCAAATGTTGGGAATCACAAAAAATTATTTATTTCTAGTCCGATTTTGATGCAGTTTTTTTCAATGGATTCCTTATGAAAAATTAACGTGGCGCTTAACTATTAGATTATTGATAACTTGTCTTCTTTGGAAGCTATGAGGGGCCAAACAGGTCCAAAATTGCAAATGTGCAGATTATGTATGGTCTGCGTCCGTTCGTCCGTGTGTCACGTTTTTTGTGGGTGCAACTCCTCAGAAACCGCTGATCAGAATTCATTCAAATTTTACAGGATTGTTAGTCATCATTAGTACTAGATCATATCGCATTGCCATTATGATTCATCAAATTTTGTGGAAGTTATGGGACTTTGATTATTTCCACATTGTTATACAATGGCAAATCTTGTGGACGCAACTCCTCAGAAACCACTTGTCAGAATTCATTCAAATTTTACAGGATTGTTAGTCACTATTAGTACTAGATCATATCGCATTACCATTTTGATTCCTCAAATTTTATGGGAGTTATGGGACTTTGATTATTTCCACATTGTTATACAATGGCAAATCTTGTGGAAGCAACTCCTCAGAAACCGCTGGTCAGAATTTATTCAAATTTTACAGGATTGTTAGTCACCATTAGTACTAGATCATATGGCATCACCATTTTGATTTGAAAAATTTTACAGGAGTTATGGGACTTTATCGACTTAATTTATGCTACAGCTTAGGAACACTTTGTGGGCGCAACACCTCGGAAACCACTGAATGGATTATGCTGAAATTTTGTTTGAATATTTGCCACCATATGTACTTGATCATATTATGCCGCCATTTAGAGTCGACAAATTTTATCGGAGTTATTGGACTTTATCCACCTAATGCATACTACAACATGGGAAGACTTTGTGGACACATCTCCTCAAAATCCAATTAAGGGATTTTGCTGAAATTTTGCTTGGCTGTTTACCACCTAATGCAGTTGATCATATCTTGCCGCTATTTTGATTTGCAAAATTTACATGAGTTATGGGACTTTATCGACTTTACTGCAGCGGTGAGGGACATAGCTACGCGTATCAATTTTGTTTATTTTTCATCGGATTTCGATTAGATTTTTAGCTCACCTGACCCAAAGGGCCAGTGTGAGCTATTGCCATCACTTGGCATTCGTCATCCGTATGTCCGTCCGTCTTCCGTCCGTCGTCCGTCCGTCGTCCGTCCATCGTCTGTCCGTCCATTTGTCCAACCGTCCGTTAAACTTTTCACATATTCATCTTCTCCTCTGAAACCACTGAAGCAAATTGAACCAGACTTTACAGGAATGATGTACTTAAGGTCCTTAACAAAGATGGCTCATTTCATTCTGATCCGACAAAAAACATGGCCGCCAGCGGGGAACTTAGGTTTCACATAGGACCCTATGGGAAAAATCACATTTTCATCTTCTGCTCTGAAAAGGCTGAAGCAAATTGAACCAAACTTTACAGGAATGATGTACTAAAGGTCCATTAACAAAGATTGCTAATTTTGTTCCGATTTGATGAAAAACATGGCGGCCAGCACGGAACATGGTTTAACATAGGACCCTATGGGAAAGTCACATTTTCATCAACTCCTCTGAAACCACTGAAGTAAATTCAACCAAACTTTACAGGAATGATGAATGGAAGGTCCTTTACAAAGATTGCTCATTTCGTTCTGATCCGATAAAAAACATGGCCGCCAGCGCGGAACTTAGGTTTAACATAGGACCCTATGGGAAAAATCACATTTTTAGCTCACCTGACCCAAAGGGTCAGGGTGAGCTATTGCCATCACTTGGT
>MJUU01029573.1:22969-53619 GCA_002080025.1 Modiolus philippinarum | reverse complement strand
GCAAATTCAACCAAACTTTACAGGAATGATGTTTTTCAAGGTCCTTTACAAAGGTTGCTCATTTCATTTCCATCCAATAAAATACATGGCTCCCAGCGCGGAACTAAGGTTTAACATTGGACCCTATGGGAAAATTTACATTTTCTTCTCCTCTGAAACTGCTGAAGCAAATTCAACCAAACTTTACAGGAATGATGAACTGAAGGTCCTTAACAAAGATTGCTCATTTTGCTCTTATCCAATGAAAATCATGGCCGCCAGCACAGAACAAAGTTTATTTTGGCCCTATGGGAAATTCACATAAAAATCATGGCCACCATACAGAACATAGAAAAATCCTGCTGTTCAGCATTTTGTCAGGTGAGCGATACAGGCTCAGTGTCTGAGCCTCTAGTCATCTTCTGCTCTGAAAAGGCTGAAGCAAATTGAACCAAACTTTACAGAAATGATGTACTAAAGGTCCTTAACAAAGATTGCTCATTTTGTTCCAATCCGATGAAAAACAGGGTGGCCAGCACGGAACATGGTTTAACATAGGACCCTATGGGAAAATCACATTTTCATGTTCTCTGAAATAACAGAAGTGAATTCAACCTAATTTTAAAGGAATGATGACTGAAGGTACTTTACAAAAATTGCACATTTCATTTCAATCTGACAAAAAGCATTGCCTCAAGTGCAGAACATAGTTTAACATTGGAGCCCAGTATGAGAAAACTATCCTTTTCATGATCTTCTCTCAAAACAATTCAAGCAAATTATATTAAATGTATAGAAGGTCCTTTGCAAAAATTACTCATTTCAATAGGATCAGACAAAATACACGGGTGCTAATTGAGAACATACCTAAACACCCTACCCCATTGGTAAAAAACATGATCATTTTTGGTCATGCATGGCATAGAAGCGTTTTGTCAGGTAAGCGATACAGGCTCAGTCTCTGAGCCTGTAGTTTTCTTTACATTCCTCTTGTTTTAAGCTTTCAGTGGTATGTCAATGGATTTTTCGTATCTCTTACCATTTCCAAGCTGTATGTGGTCAAAATTGTTATTTTCAAAAATTTGTAAAATCTTTGTTTCTGATCGTATTTGGATGGGATTTTTTTCTTTGGATTCCTTTTATTGTAAGCTGTCAGTAGTACTTCAACAGATTAGCATATTTCTTACAGATTTTGAGCTTTCAGGGATCAAAAGGGCTAAATTCTATGTTCCCTAGTGTGTGTCCAGTTGATTACTGTGACAGTCTCCTTATTGTGTCTATCTAGTTACTGTGATATTACACTTGTCCAAATTTCAGTGGTTGACATGCTGCGGTCGTATTATGCTGCACTCCGCATAGCCCTTTATTTTCCCATTGTAGCAATGTATTAAAAATTTTTTTTGTCAAGGAATTCTTAAGCTTTTGTATGTAGTAATGATATGATATTTGGTCTGAAGCTCTGAGTTGTACCATATCTGCCCTTTTCATGTCCATTGCTTATCTATTCCCTGAGTGTTTGCGGATAATGTTGACTTTTTCCATTATTTTATCATTGTGTTCATATTTGTTTTGTGTCCACACACATATAAATTTTAACTTGACTTATTGATTCAGTGTTCAATGAGCAGGGATATATTTGGCTGCCATTTGGCGACAGCTCTTGTTGCATTTGTTTAACCACTGATTTTGAGTTTTCTCATGTGAATTATTGAATATTCTACATTGGAAATAAATCAGTTTTAATCATCTAAATATTATTGTTATCTTGTGATCCTAAATGCAGATTTAGTAGTTGATTATCATGAGAAAAAATATCTATATTTGTATAGGTAATATTTGATGATTCCAACANTCAGCTTGTGTATTTAGCTATGATTTGATATGTGGTCTTAAGCTTTGATATGATGAGTTATACAGTGTCTCCATCGCTCATCTACTTCCTGTTTGAAGATAACCTTGATTTTTATACGACCACAAAAAAATTGTAGTATAATGGTATGGTGCTGTTTTTGTTGTCGTCGTTGTCTGTAGACACTTTAGTTTTTGGTCAATAGGGTCTGTATGTCTCGTCATGTGACTCACGAGAATCCACGATAAACAGGCAATTCAAAAACGCTTCCCGCCAAAACATGACGTCTGATGATTATGACGTTCACATTTTTGTTTGAAACGTCATATGTGTATATCTTTGTTTAAAATGCAACCTCCAGGTACAATTTTTGATCCCAGAAGTTCCAAAATTGTATGAGACTTACAGCCCTATAACTTAAGTTCCAGTTGATCAATCCTTATTAAATTTTAACACAATGTTCCTTGGTACAAAAGGAAGACTTTGATAAGTTTTGGATTTTGTGGCCCTTCCCATTTTGAAAAGGGGCCAAAAGGGGCAAAATTAGGTGTTTTCACATAGTTGGCTGTAGAATTTTTATTATTCATCAGATTTTGATAGGGTTTCTTTCAAGGTGCTCCTGACGAAATTTACAATCAGAGGTATGCATTGGATTGCACATCCCATGTACTGTTCATGAGAAAAATGGGCCTAAATGTTGGGAATCACAAAAAATTATTTATTTCTAGTCCGATTTTGATGCAGTTTTTTTCAATGGATTCCTTATGAAAAATTAACATGGTGCTAAACTATTAGATTATTGGTAACTTGTTTTCTTTGGAAGCTATGAGTGGCCAAACAGGTCCAAAATTGCAAATGTGCAGATTATGTAAATTTTTGTCCCCCGCCGCAGCGCGATGGAGGGACAAAGAAATGGTCTGCGTCCGTTCGTCCGTGTGTCACGTTTTTTGTGGGCGCAACTCCTCAGAAACCACTGGTCAGAATTCATTCAAATTTTACAGGATTGTTAGTCATCATTAGTACTAGATCATATCGCATCTCCATTTTGATTCATCAAATTTTGTGTGAGTTATGGGACTTTGATTATTTCCACATTGTTATACAATGGCAAATCTTGTGGAAGCAACTCCTCAGAAACCGGAGGTCAGAATTTATTCAAATTTAACAGGATTGTTAGTCACCATTAGTACTAGATCATATCGCATCACCATTTTGATTTGAAAAATTTTACAGGAGTTATGGGACTTTATCGACTTAATTTATGCTACAGCTTAGGAACACTTCGTGGGCACAACACCTCGGAAACCACTGAACGGATTATGCTGAAATTTTGTTTGAATATTTGCCACCATATGTACTTGATCATATTATGCCCCCATTTAGAGTCGACAAATTTTACGGGAGTTATTGGACTTTATCGACTTAATGCATACTACAACATAGGAAGACTTTGTGGACACATCTCCTCAAAATCCAATTAAGGGATTTTGCTGAAATTTTGCTTGGCTGTTTACCACCTAATGCAGTTGATCATATCTTGCCGCCATTTTGATTTGCAAAATTTACATGAGTTATGGGACTTTATCGACTTTACTGCAGCGGTGAGGGACATAGCTACGCATATCAATTTTGTTTATTTTTCTTTGGATTTCGATTAGATTTTTGTCTCGCCCGCGACGAAAGTCGCGAAAGCGAGACATATGCGTGCAAAGTATGACGAAGGCGACGGCGACGTGTTAACTTTTACTAAATGCAGGATATTTTGAAAACCCTTTGATGTAGGAACATCATATTTGGTCCAGTGGTAGTACTAATCAAGTGCTACCTGACGGACATAACGTTATGTGACCTTGACCTCAATTTCACTGTCTAGTGGCCACGTTAAGTTTTTCTGCTTTAGTCCATTTCTCAATAACTAGAAGTGGTAGGTTGATAATATTTGGTATATAGGTTGGTCTTGGGTAGTACATGTCAGTCTGGCAGGTGACTTTTGTCCTTGACCTCATTTTCACGGTATAGTGAGCATGTTCACTTTTCTGATTAGTTCACTTAGATTTCACATCAATTTAGAGGCCAGCAGGGACGGGCGAGACATCTTTTAGGGTCATCACTTGTTTTCTTTACATTCCTCTTGTTTTAAGCTTTCAGTGGTATGTCAACAGATTTTTCGTATCTCTTACCATTTCCAAGCTGCATGGGGACAAAATTGTTATTTGCAAAAATTTGTAAAATCTTTGTTTCTGATCGTATTTTGATGGGATTTTTTTCTTTGGATTCCTTTTATTGTTAGCTGTCAGTAGTACTTCAACAGATTAGCATATTTCTTACAGATTTTGAGCTTTCAGGGATCAAAAGGGCTAAATTCTATGTTTCCTAGTGTGTGTCCAGTTGATTACTGTGACAGTCTCCTTATTGTGTCTATCTAGTTACTGTGTCCACATTCACTTTATATTACACTTGTTCAAATTTCAGTGGTTGACATGCTGCGGTCGTATTATGCTGCACTCCGCATAGACCTTTATTTTCCCATTGTAGCAATGTATTAAAAATTTTTGTCAAGGATTTCTTAAGCTTTTGTATGTAGTAATGATTTGATATTTGGTCTTAAGCTCTGAGTTGTACCATATCTGCCCTTTTCATGTCCATTGCTTATCTACTCCCTGAGTGTTTGTGGATAATGTTGACTTTTTCCATTATTTTATCATTGTGTCCATATTTGTTTTGTGTCCACACACATATAAATTTTAACTTGACTTATTGATTCAATGTTCAATGAGCAGGGATATATTTGGCTGCCATTTGGTGACAGCTCTTGTTGCATTTGTTTCACCACTGATTTTGAGTTTTCTCATGTGAATTATTAAATATTCTACAATGGAAATAAATCAGTTTTAATCATCTAAATATTATTGTTATCTTGTGATCCTAAATGCAGATTTAGTAGTTGATTATCATGAGAAAAAATATCTATATTTGTATAGGTAATATTTGATGATTCCAACAGAGATGGACAAATGAAAGTTGACTTAAATACAGAGTTGGAGGAATTAACATGCCATGGAAAATCTAATTATGGAGGTTTGTGAAAACAGATAAAACACATGTATAGAAATAATTTTTGGTCTGGCTGTTATGTTCTTTGTGTCCTTCAAGACATTAATGCAATATGATTTTAGTCCCCATGGGCCACACATCAACATATCAGTGGTCAGGTCAGAGTGAGACAATTTACTCTATTTATCTCACAGATGGGGTAACATTGTTAATCCATCAGTGACCAGGTCAGAGTGTGACAATTTACTGTATTTACCTCTCAGAAGGGTAACATTATTCGTGCATCAGTGTTCAGATTAGAGTGATGATTTACTCTATTTACACATGAGAAGGCTAACGTTAATCATGTACTACTGATCAGAGAATGATATAACACCAGTATGATTCTATATGAAAAAGAAAGGAAATGGGGTAAATGTCAAGGGGACAACATCCCATATCCAGGTTAAAACGACCCAAAACAAAACATCTAAGGGTCACTGTATGGTCTTCAACACTATGTGTTCATTTGAACAAAAATCCATTGAGGAAGCTAAAATGAAATAGATATCTAACAAGATTGTTATCTCTTGACATGCACTGTCATTCTTAGATAAACTGTAATACATTTTTTCTGGATTACCTATGAAATATTATACAATTACTGTCCTTTGTTGAGTTAAATGTGATGAGTGATTGACTTTTGAAAAGAAGTGATATTCACTGAGCCCAAAAGGCAAAGTGAATATCACTTCTTTTCAAAAGTAAATAACTCACACATTTACCGAAACAAAAGACAGTTATTGTTTTATTCTATATTTCAAAGAAAAAGTGATATTCACAGTGGATTCATAGAATAAAAAGACAAAACAAAAAAACACACAAACGAACAAACAAAACAAACCCCCCCCCCCCCCAAAAAAAAACAAAAACAAAAACAAAAAAACAAAACAAACAAGAAAGGCATTTTTCCAGTAATTTTTAAAAAGAACAACAACAACAAAGAAAAAAATACAATGAACAAAGATAAATATATATCCCCTAATACTATTTATTTAAGTAGTTTATGTTAATTTGGCCATATTTATGGAGCATTGGTGCTGTGGCTAATGGCAACTAATAAGAATATGTCTGATTGGAATGGTTTTCCATTGAAAAATTAATATTTGAACATTGTGGAAACATTCCATATTCTCTTATCTGGACATCCGGGCACTTTTATACCTGTGGAGGCGGTGAAAAATCCCACATTTCATTATATATCTAAGTAACTTCAACTTTGATTAATTCACTAATTTTTCAAGATATGTAAATGAAACTCGAAACATGCATTTGGAACAATATAAACATCATCTCTGAATTTCAAGATCATAGTTATTATAACACCGAAGGACTATTTGATTTTCGGGGGAGAGGCCAGGATTTAAAAAAAATATATTTTCTACCCCCAATATAAAAATGATCTGAACAGTACCTGGGTTAGAAAAATAATCTGGCCCTCATCCTGTCATTAGATAAAAAAGCCCTTGAAGCAGACACAAAAAAAATCTGTACTCTGGTGAAAATCCACCCAAGGAATTTGAATGGTCCGTGACTTATTCGGGGGGAAGAATGTATCACAGTAGACACTATATTTTCCGTTTGTTAATCGCTCAGCTAATTGAATTAATAGCAGTGTAGGATTTATGTAGTTGTCTGGTAAGATGGTCGATATTTATTGTTGTGGCACTAGGTAACACCGTGATTGGTTGATTAGAATTACTGGAATTCACCTTTCCAAAATTAGTAACACATGACAATCGCCACTAGTGAATATTACTATTGACCGGTGAATACTGTTTTTTATTCAATAAAAGCGATTTCATTGAAAATCTGTAGTGAATTAAATTTACTAACTTATAAATATAGAATAGTATATATTATTCGGGAATCTTCACATGGGATACGGGTTCATATTCCCTGTCTGTGTTTTATATGCCTTGAGCCGTCGAATAACTATTATATTCTGCTTGAAGTGCTATAATTGACCTTTTAAAAGCATTTTGAAATTGTGATTTTGGTACCATGGGGATATGGTCTCATATCCTCTGTCAAGGTAACCAATCAAATTGCAGGATTTACCTGGATATTTCACCTCAGCAGAATATTATATTCAGACGGGTATATAGCATGACATACCCTGGATGCATAGTTATATTTCCTGAGGCGAAGCTGAAGGAAATATAATAAACATCCAGGGTATGTCACACTATATACCTCATCTGTAACCTGAATTACCTTTATATTCCGATGAACAGCCCTGGTGAAATGAAATCTGCGAAAAATGTTATTCTTATCAATTTCACCATGTTGTTTTCATGTAATGTCATTGTCAATTTCCAAGACAACTTAATATTACCTGGCAGTTTTCCGATTATATGTTGACATTCAAAGAACGTCATCCAATTAAAAGCAGGCTTACATCTGTAAATCGGAATATATGATATTATACCCTCTGAATACGATGTTTAAGGAGTGTATAAGAATCACCCTGTCAGTCTGTCCATCCCATGTTCTACGTCTGTCCGTACTTTTTGTAAGTGCAACTCCTCCTAAACCACTTGAATGATCTTTAAAGGAAGGACACTATATGGAGATTTAAATGAAGGAATATAATAATTGGTCAAACCAGGAAGGAGTGATAATTTAACTTTGACTTCGCATTAATTCCTTCTCTGCAATTTACATTTTAAGGGGGTAGACATGGGTAGGAGGAGATAACTAAGTTTTTCACTTTTTTATCACTTACACATACAAATAGAATCATTACAATAGGTATTATCAAAATTTTAAAATTGTAAAATTTTTGCCACACAGCAAATAAATATTAATTTTGTTGTGAAAACAAATACCCAACATCTAGTTATTTATAATAAGTGCATTTTACTCTACATTTTTGCAATGCTGTCCAAAGATAATGAAAATATGTAAAAGGCAGATTTCTTCCAAGGGAGGTAATTTATAGCACACATTCAGCAATTTTATTGATTTTCACCCGTTTTATTCTAAATTAATTAAGCAAAAATGGGACAGTAGATTTTTCTAAAATTTTAATATATCTTACATATACTGGTTTTCTTTCTATTCCCAGTTTTTGGTGAAAATTAAATGACAGAATTTTTTACAAGAAGTGTTTAATAGTGATCAAAATAGAGTAAAAATTTCAGCCTATACTATTCAGAACACCCATGTATTTCAGTTCAAAAGAGTTAAATTTACTATCATTATTCATGCTTACTTTCACACATGTATAAACTACAGAATTTTGCATTTGAAATAATTTTAACACCACAATAAAATCCTGAATAGACCAAATAATATGAGGAAACAGGGTATCTTTGATGACCACTAGACATCAAACGGGACGGTAAAAATTGTTGAAAGTTGCTTAAAGTCGACATGAACATGTGTAGTTTTAATACTGAAAATATTAAGAGAATTAAACGAGTGGAAAATTTTAGGCTTCCCCAGGTCTACCCCCTTAAGTGAAATCCTCTTAAACCACTTGTAAGATTTTGATGAACCTTACACAAAGGAAGGATTCTGTATGGGGATGTGCATGAAGGAATATAATTATTGATTAGCAGTTTGAAGGGGGAATGATTTGACTTTGAGGCTTTGAGGCAAGCACAATTCCTCTAAAACCGGTCAAAGGATTTAAAGAAATTTTACACAAAGAAAGGACACTACATGAAGATGTACATGAAGGAATTTGATTACTGTCAAACATCATGAAAGGGATATAATTTGACTTTGACTTTTCATTAATGATATTTTGCACTTGAAGAAGATATCAAAGAAATAATACAAAGGGTAATTAAGCTGTGGGAGGTAAACATTTATTTGTGCATACATTCAACTGCATATTGTGTACAAATGAAGTCAGTGTCCTAAATTTATTTTCTAATGCATTTTTCACTTTCCATTGTTGACTTTGTGGTCTGGTATAAGTTGATCAGCTTTAGTTTAATAGTATTTGTGACAGTCAAAAAGGTGCTTGAAAAGGGTGAAAAAATATGTTATTTATATATCTGAGGTGAATTCTAATATTAACACATACCTGAAGTAGTTATTTCTGTTCTTTGTCCTTGAATCATGACTTGATATAAAAGCAATATTTACCTTCTTAAAAATGAAAACTTCTGTGAAGCTGACATCTTACATCTTACATCTGACAGCTGAGAGAATTGTAAACATTTTAATGATATTGTGATATTTTGTAGAAACTAAATTTTCAGTAACTTGGATATTATGTTATTTTTAGAAGAAGAGAAGATGGAGAGATTTTGGGATACTGTTTATGATGGTATTGTAATATTTATCAGTATTCTGTCTTCAATATTATGTCTAAGGTCACTCTACAGAGGTCACAAGTTACTAAAGGTAAAATATATATGCAGTATCAATATGTTAAAAATGTTAAGGCTCATAATTCACTAAAGACATTTTGCTTGCAAAATTTTTCCTTTTATGACAACATGCAATTTTAGACTACATGTATTGTGAGATTCATAACCATGGTAACAACATCCAGATTTTTTGTATTTTGACAACTTGTAATCATAGAATATTGCCAAGAATCTTTTCCTGAAAGTTGTCGACTAAAACATAGTTTACTTACATTGTCAGTTATTGTAATGTACTCAACATTAGACAGATTCTAAAGTAGTCGGTCCTTGAGTGGGCATTTTTTGTTATGCAACAGATTCTTTGCTCTTTTTTTCATTCCAAAAATTTGATTTCCAGTATTAAACAGAAATTGTATCTTTTGTATAGTTTTTTAACATATTCAGTAAAACAATTATTATTAACAACTCTTTCCATTTTTTTTATTTCAGAAAACAATTAAACACTTTAGAGAACGTTACAGAAAAGAGATTTCATGGGCAGATAAATTTGAATTTGTTAATTTATGGTACGTGGTGATTGTTATCAATGATGTCTTCACTGTTATTGGTAGTGCATTCAAGATACAGATTGAAAATAAGGTAGATACAGCATATCTTAATGTAGTCACATTTATTCACCAGTTCTTACATATCAAGCCTGAAATGTAACAGATCTGCCATACAGAAAAAAAAATTTAATATATCTTGTATTCTTCATGAACATATTGGTTATTTCATCATATTATTACCTTAAGGGTATTCTTACATAACCCTATTATTTCTCAACCATGTGGAAAAGAAACTTGGAATAGAAAACAACAACTATTTCAATTTCAATTATGTCTGGCTTGGTTTATGAGGAAAACAAGATTTTGATGCATTTTTGGAGCCAAAGGCCATGTAAGCTTTTGCCATCACTTGGTGTCTGTCGTCCGTCTGTTAACTTTTTTCAAAAATCTTCTCCTCTGAAACTACTGGGCCAATGCTAATCAAGCTTAATCTGAATCATCACTAGGTTATGCACTTTCAAGTTTGTGATTTTTATGTCCGTAGACCAAACCACATGGCCACTGTTATTAAAAATAGAACATAGGGGTAAATTGTTGTTTTTTGCAAATAACTCAAAAACCAATACAGATAACAAAAATCTGACATGGGGGTAAAATTGATCAGCATGATGAGATCTACCCACTGTGCAATTTTGAAGAAAACCTGAAACCCATCTGGGAGTTATAGCCCTTTTTCCATAAAATTTTCAAAATTTTTGCATTTTTTATTTCAAAAAGTGTAACAGATGGAGGTCAAGTGTAAATTGCAAAAAGTTCAGCATATCAAGATCTACCTACCCTGAAATTTTGAAGAAAATCCATAAACCCTTGTAGGAGTTATTGCCCTTTTTTCACAGAATTTTTAAAATTTTCGTAGTTTATTTCCAAAAACATAGGAGATGAAGGTTAATTGCAAGATGATGAAATGTTTGCCATGCTACTGGTGTTGAAAATAGTTCGTTTACCGCCATTTTCAAAATGGGCACCACAAAAGGTAGGAAAATTCAACATTGTCCTATTTCAATGAAATTTGGTTTCCAAATAGGTATTGATATTGCAACTTCAAAACCTGTGTTGAAAATTGTTCATTGACTGCCATTTTCAAAATGGCCNAAAATTCAACATTGTCCGATTTCAATGAAATTTGGTTTCCAAATAGGAATTGATATTGCAACTTCAAAACAGATGTTAACAATTGTTCCTTGACGGCCATTTTCAAAAAGGCATGAAAATTCAACATAATCTGACTTCAATTAAATTTGGTATCAAAGTGGATATTGATGTCATTACTTCAAAACCGGTGTTTAAAATTGTTTGTTGACTGCCATTTTCAAATGGCTGCCAAAAAAGGCAGGAAAATTCAACATGTCTGATTTCAATGAAATTTGGTTTCCAAATAGGTATTGATGTCGCAACTTCAGGTATTGATGTCGCAACTTCAAAACTTATGTTGAAAATTATTTGCTGACTGCCATTTTCAAAACGCTTGCCAAAAAGGGGGTGATTTCAACATTGTCCTATTTCAATGACATTTTTTTTTCCAAATAGATATTGATGTTTTGACTTCAGAACCGATGTTGAAAATTGTTTGCTGACTGCCATTTACAAAATGATGTCTCTATTTCAAAACTGGTGTCGAAAGTGGTCCTTAGCAAGAATGTTTTTTGTCAAAAAAGCCCAACAACGAAATATAGTAAATCATAATCAGACTTTAAATACTGTTCAAGATATTGGTGGTGTTTGAGGTACTAAAGTTTTAGAGACTGGAGATCAACTGTGTAACTTACAATGTTACCACGATTGTGGCAACTGAAAGCCAGGTGAGCGATTCAGGCTCCTGGGAGCTTCTAGTTGATCTTCCAAATACCTAAATAGATATTACAGTGTATTTTGCTTTTGATTCAGATTTTTAATTAGCATTTGTTTGAAAACTTTAACATCTTGCTCACACTTGGGGTTAAATCAAATATGAAGGCCCTGTCCATGGTTCAATGACAGCACTACTTCTTACATCAAATATTTTATGATTTAAATATGAAAAACACAGGAAATGGTATAAATTTTAAAGAGACAACGCCCATCTCCAGGTTAAACGACCCAAAACAAAGCAGGAGTCACCGTATGGTCTTCAACACAGTGAGGAACACCATATAGTGAGCCCTAAATGGTCCCAAAAAGTAAAAAGTGAATAAATCAATGGAAACAAACCACATCCATTAACCTGAATATCTAGAAACTAATATCTTATAAGAAGACAAGGACAAGTCAATGACCAACTGATTCCTTACTTTGGACAGGCGCAAAAAAATTGTGGTGGGGTTAAACTTGTTTTTGGATTTAAACCTTCCCCTATGTGTGGTAAATGGCTAAAAAATAAATACACAAAAAGACTCACAGTAAAAATCAAACTAGAAAAAGGTCCGACTTATCAAGACGAGTACCTTTACAATGAAGTACATAAAACATTAAGACAATACACACAGGTTTAAAGTTCTTTTGTAAGGTTGTAATAGTAAGAAAAAAGACAACAATAATAAGCATTGAGTAAAAATAATACTTCATTTGGTAGACTTAATAAATGTTAAATTATCAAAAGAAATATGAATAGATTTAATAAAAGTTGAAATAATCAAAAGAATTATGAATTAAATTTGAGTTATATTAAATAAAAGATTGCTATTGAGGAATTTTACTCAGAATGACATAAAGTATAAAGTAACTTAGGATGACAACTTTTTTTTACATGTACATAAAATCATTATCTATAATATAGAATACTTTGTTCAGGATTTGTTTGATATTGATGGCGATGTGGTAAGCAAGTAAAATCCTAGATCCTGTTTCCATTCACAATTAATCCTCCTTTCCTATACTGATGCCAAGTATCTCTCACTTCTTAATGCAGAAATTAAAAAATGGCAGTCACACTCTTTTTCATGCATAATTGAATTGTACACAGAAGAGAAATAATTCCCAATTCCCACCCACACACATCAGTTTCCCAAAGATTCCGTTCAGATGCATTATTTGTTTTTAGTTTACTTTCAATCTGCTGTAGATAATCATTTAAGTCTTACATATATCACAAATGTTTTTTCAAAGATCTTCTCAAACTTACAGCCTTTGGTTTGTCCCCCAGGCAATTAAGGGTTCTTTTAAGTTCTGTTGGACCATACAGGAAACATTTGCAACAATTTCTTTATCTGATTTACTAAATTAAACAGAAATTGGTCACAATTACTATCATTAGTCTTCTTGAAAATAGATTCAGTGATCTGTATCCAGATATATCCAAACTGCAACTGACAGGGAACATATTAAATGTGTGACTGGAAAACAAAAGTAAAGATCTACATTTAAAAACTACATTGTCAAATAGAACCAAACTTCATAACAATACACCCTCATAGTAGCCTCCACTTGGGAATAATTCTTTCAGATAAACATTAAAAATACCCCTATGTGGAAATGTACCCTAATATGGAAATGTTTTGTCATTTAGGGACTAATATTTGTCAAATTATGGACCATTAATGGTCCCCTTTGAAAATAAGTTTTTTTGAAATGCGGAGGCTTTGTCTACTTGGTGGAACATATGACTCTTTTAGAAGAGACATTATAACCTCTACTATGAAACTCCTTGGCCAATTGGAAACAAACATCACAATGGTCAGTGGATGATATATCTTTAAAAAAAAATCCTGTCCTGTAGGTCACATTGTAGGTCTTCCTTGTCCATTAGAAGATACCACCAGCAAGTTATATACTTTAAATTTAGGGAAACATGTTTAAGGACCTATGTAAATATTTAGTCAGTTTTTATCTAGCTAAGTCCCCATGGGCTTTAAATTGTTATTTAAAAGTCAGGTCTCTCACAACTGTCCTTATAGCTTCCTTGTGTCCTTCAAGTTAGTATTCACTTAAAGATGGTTGCAATTAGGAAATAAGGGGCTATCAAACTTATAAGGAGCCATGTACTAGGTGAGCCATTCAGGCTTGTAAGAACCTCTTGTTTGTTGAAATAATAACTTACAAAACTTTCTCCTCATTTTCTTCTCAATAAAGAACAGAATCTTTTAGATGCTTATTTTGTATACATCTTTCAAGATTTTGTTATGCCCCGCCACATGTAGTGGCAAGGTATTATGTGTTACTCTAAGTGTTGTGTCCGTCCATCCATCTGTCCATCTCCATAGGTATCTGATTGATAACTTATGAATGAAATAACCTATGGTCTTCAAACTTGGTATATAAGTTGTTTACCACAACAAATTTGATTTGGGGTAAGGATGTCCAAGTGGTTCTGGAGATATGACCCTTGAAATTTTGAAATAGTGTGAAATATTGCAGGGTATCATGTAATCCAATACTATTTTAGTTTCAGGTAATAGCTTGACTCTTTAAACATTGTATGTAGTACATGTAAGAATTAAGTGCATGATTTTGAAGCTTTAAGTGGGTTTGTAAACGTTGAACAAAGAATATTTTCAATGATTATGTTTAAATTAGGTGCCCAGTTATTGTCTTTAAAACTCCCATGAAACTTCAAAATATTGCACTAAATTGTTTATTTTTTTCCCGAAATAATTATGTGTGTAATACCATGTGATTGTTGTTCGTGAATCCAATTGTTAGAATTTCATAGGAATGCAAATATGTAATTGTATTATTGTCCCTTGTCTATGACCTTAATGCTTTACCTATTCCAATTGTGCAACCAATCTAGCAATTTCATTACTCTATTGATGTGATAAAATTCACCTTTACCTATACCTTCAGAACAACATATACTGTAAAAAAGTTTTGGAGACTTGCTATTGTTAACTAATCTAAACAATGATGGTCCTTTTGAATTGTCTAACAATACTATTGTATATCAATCTTTAATGGCCTGGGGATGTTTTACCTTTATGAATTATAGCCTTATAACAAAGACAAATTGACTCAATCATTAGTTTTCAATAAATGTAAGAGATATAAATTCTCTTTAAAATATAAAGAAAGCAATAATTTTTTTAATGATGTAATTTTAAATTAATTTCATAAAGTACATTTCAGCGACTATAAAAATTGTATATAGTTCCTATTTTCACCCCCAGATCAAGGTAAAACCTCCCCAGGCTATTACAGATTGATATACAAGAGTATTGTTAGACAATTCAAAAGGACCATCATTAATTAGATTAGTTAACAATAGCAAGTCTCCAAAATTTTTTTACAATTTTACATTTTGTTCTAAAGGTATAGGTATACATGTTGGTGAGTTTTATCACATCAATTGAGTAATGAAATTGCTAGATTGTTTGCACAATAGGTATAGGTAGACCGTTAAGTTCATAGACAAGGGACAGTAACACCCATGAAAACTAGTTGGTGAAGAATAACTTTTCTTTTATTAAAAATTGTTGTTTGTTTTGCACATTAAAGTCATTGGTGAGTAGCAGTTGGCATTAAGTGTACTTATGGTGCATGCTGCTATTGTCTGAAAACCATGGTTCATGTATTGTTTTTTTTTATTTTTTGCTCATATTTAGCTCAGAAATTGTAAATTTTTCAGCCAAATTTTACAAAAAACTACATCTATATTTCATCAATGCAAACTTGTTTTGTTTTTAACTCAAATATTAGTGAAATAAGCATTTTCTCATTTAATCAGCAGCTTTGAAAAACAACAACAAAATTAAACTGTCAGATGCCGGTATTGTATTATAAGCAAACATTTGTTAAACTTTCAAATGCTGTCAGAGTTATCTTTCCTTGTAATGATATTCTGATGAAAAACTTTTATAGATGAATAAAGTATTAATTTTCATGAAAAACACTAAAGCAAGTTATTACTTTGCTTCACATCTGAGTTATCTAAAATCTGTTACATTAGACATGGTTTACAAACAGCAAGGAAAAGCTGCATGGTTTTCGGTAACCTCTGAATGAGGGACAAGATTGCTAAAGAATCATTGATTTATGTAATACGTATCCTTATTTTTATGGCATTTGCTTAGAGTGGCCTATATGATATCCAGAGACAGATTTCCATAAAAACCATTTTGCACTTATATATGCATGTGCACAGCAAGAATTTTTTTTCGGTTTACAATATGATAGAAGATGAAGATGATGGAAAATAAATATGTTCTTGCTATAGATTTATTGTGCCATTTATTCTTGCTATATTCTTCTTATATAATAAATAGTGTATACCAGTTATCATAAAAACAACCAATATAATCATTTGAGTTAAGACCATTTTTTGAGGAGTTAACACGCTCACATAATTCCTTGGACTATATTAAGTTTCTTAATGAGTCAACCATGTTTACAAATCAATGAAATCTACCAAAATTACATTGATTACTTTAAGAAATTATTCTTAAATGCGCCTAACGCAGTGTTATATCTGTATTTGATTTGAACATGTACTGAACTATTTAACATCAAAGCAGATTAACTGGTGCACATTTTATCTAAAAATAAACTATAATTTCATTTGACATTAATAGATAAACATACCAGTTGGAATTTATTTAAACACAATTTACTGGTATGTGATTTGATTAAAGCTTGTTCATTGTTAACTCCATGGACATTACATACTTAGCTAAATGATATAGCAATGAGAAACTTAGATGAAAAAAAAACAAAAAAAAATATATATTAAATGTCTTAGGTTGCATGTGTAATGTGCAGCTTAAAGAAATTGTTCTAATATAGACATGTAATGTATATTGTAATCATTAATTTTGTTTATTTTGTTTATATGCCCTGCCCATGAATGTGGGAGGGGCATATAGTGTTACCCTTGCCCGTTCTTCCATTTGTCCATATGTCTATATGTCCAAAGTCGGTTACGTTTTGCATTTAAGTACATTTCTCAGAAGCTGCAAGAGTTAAAACAATGATAGTTGGCCAGTAGGTAGACCTTTCATAGTACAACAAAGTTCACTAGGTAGTTTGACTCTTTGACATACATTTCATGCTTGAGTGTCTCTGGTTAATTTTTATGTTTAAGTTAATTTCTCAACAACTACACATTGACAATGATGTTTCATCAAATTAATTGCCTTGATGAGTACTACCCAAATCATGGACAATTAAGTGGCTTTGACCTACATTTTATGCTTCAGTGACTTTGGTTAAATTTTACGTTTATTTCTCAATATAAGACAATGATGTTTCATCATATTTATCATCTTGATAAGTACTACCCAAATTATTGACAATTAAGTGGTTTTGACCTACATTTCATACTTGATTGCCTTTTGCTAAACTTTATGTTTAACAACTACACAACATATCACTATAATTTTGTATCAAATAACTCATCTTGATGTGAACTTCCCAACTCTTGGACAGTTTGGTGACTTTGACCTACCTTTTACACTTGAACAACTTTGTTAAACTTTGGGGTTTAGGTCCATTTCTTAACAACTACACATTACATTACAAAGAAGTTTCATCAAAATGATCACCATGTTTAATACTACATAATTTTTAGAGGATTTTATTACCTGACCTATATTTAATGCTTCAGTGACTTTGGTTTGGATATTTTAGTTAAAGTTCATTTCTGTAATGGTTCTTCCTAATACCATCACAATTCTGTGATGGTGGACTAGTTAAATTCCTGATTTATTTAATTTATCTGTTGCAATAAATTTATTGGCGGGACGTCCTTAATTGTCTTGCAGACCGTCCTCTAGTTCGTCAGAATAAAACTTAATATCTCTTTAATTTATTTTCATTCTACAACTACTGTTATTGAAAAATAAAATTTGTGCAGGAGATTGCATTTCAGATTTGTCAATTGTAGATTTGATGGTCACAAAATGAAGTTTATTTGCAAATGGATATTTTCAAATGTAATAGTGTATATTTGTATTCTAATGTAGACACATATAGATTACAAAAAAAATATATTTGTATGCAGGTGCTATTGATTTCACACCATCATTTGTCTAATAAATGTCAATGAAATTTTAAAGTTCCCGTTCATAACAGTTATGACTACATTATATCTTTTGATATAATGTCATTGACCATATATACTATCTCTGTGACATTTACATGTTTCAGAAGAAACATATGTACAATATAACATGACTTATCACATTTTATTGTTTTGACTTTCTTGTATTATAATGACACAACGATGTCTTTATTTCCTTAAAAATGTCAATGATTACATGAAAACTGATGTTAATCAATAATTATACCCCTGCTCCATAAGAGAAAGGGTATACTGTTTTACCCTTGTCTGTCTGTCTTTCTGACCATCTGTTTGTCTGTCTGTGATTCCTTCTGGCTATTCACCCAAAACACCTTTCATTAAGGATTTCTCAGCTTGTGTTTATAGTTATGTTTTGATATTTGGTCTGATTCTTTGTTATACTGAGTTGTACTATGTCTCTTTTTTTTCAAGTCCATCACTCATCTAGTTCCTGTTTGCTGATCACTTTGTTTTTTTCTACCAATTGATTTTAAACTTATTTTTTTCAATAAAGAAAAGGATTGGGCAACAGGCAAGGCCTATACAAGCCCTCTCCCATAATACATGCAAAAGGTATACAGATTTAGATATCAACAAAAACATGAATACAAGCAGGAAAATTTACAAAGTTGAACACTTGTGAGGCTCCTCATGGAGGTATCGAGGAATCAGGTAATCAATTACTTATCACAAATTAAATTACGACTTGAAAACCAGGGTTACTTGAAAATAGGGTTATCTTAAGTAAGTTACATTTATCGCAAAATACATTATATGATAATCAAATATGGAGAGTCAAAATGAGGGTTTAAGTGATCAATAAATTATTAGTAATAAAATATTCAGCAAGATAACCCCTAATCACCAGGTTTTTTATTTTATTATTATTTTTTTTTTTGAAAACCATGAATAGACTCACAAGTTACTCTCATCATAAATTATAATATCACAATCAAAGGAAAATACCTTAAGATGTGCAATGGCACCATGAATAAAGAACATCAATATTTGTATTTTAACATGAAAAAAAGAAATAATAATTAAGAACTAAATAAGTTACTATACATACAAAAAGGCAAATAAATCATGCAAAATAAGCAAAAAATAACTTTTTAGCAAATCTTAAAAGCAATAATATTACCATTAAGTCCAAAATGAACTGGAGGATGGACTGTAGACTTTCGAGTAAAAACTATACTTTTGGTTTTTTCTGAGTTAAACTGAACAGCCCAAATTTTGGACCATTTAGAAATAAGATCAAGATCATTTGTTAGTGAAATTGCATTCTGCATCATCGATGTTGTTGTAACAATTACAAATAGAGAATTCTTGTCTGCAAAAAGGCAAATATTATTATTAATATTGTCAACTATATCATTAATATATACTAGAAATAGGAAAGGACCAAGAACAGACCCTTGCGGAACACCTGCATGAATACCTTTCAATGAAGAAGAAAAGCCTTCAGTAACAACTTTTTGTTGTCTATCAGACAAATAACTATCTATCCATGATAATAATTGGTTATTGATTCCACATTGTTTTAATTTAAGAATAAGACCTTTATGCCAGACTTTGTCAAATGCCTTGGATATATCACAGAAGACAAATCTGACATCTTTCCCTCTATCCATATTACTAATAATTGTATGGTAAATTTCAACAAGCTGATTAATTGTGGAATCATTTGGTTGAAAACCAGAGTGAAATTTACCGGTAGATAGAAGATTGTTTTCTGCCAATTGTAGCATGCATAGATCTGGAGAAACCTTGTAAGCACATGTTCTCTTAAATGGTTGCTTGTATTTTATGAAATGTTACACAGTTGTAGTATACCACCAGAAGATGTGCATAACTGTAGAAATTTTTTTAAATTTTGAAGGGTAGATAATTCTTCTTTGGATATTTTCTGGGGAAAAAAGGTGAGAGGAAACTTTTCAGTGCATATCCTCTTAAACATGGCTTGGATTTTAATGAAATGTTACACAGTTGTAATATACCACCTGAAGATATGCATGAAGTAATAATGGTTTCTGCCCGAAATATTGAATGGGAGATAATTTGTCTTTGAATACTTTCTAGGGGGAAAAGGGGGAGGTGTATCATTGTGTCCACACTTGTACTGTGTCCACAACTGTTTATTTATTTAGGGTTCTGTGAGTGGGGGATTTTAACTGGCCTTTTTTCCCGTCGGAGATGAAGAGGAGAGGTGAGTGAGTTGATATGGTCTGAAGCATATTTTTTGGAAGTTATATCATGCTTCCCTTTGCAGGTCCTTCACTCATCTATTTACTGTTTGCCCATACCTTGATAGCAGAGCAGGGGTATATTATTGTGTGGCCCTTAATTAAGGTCACAGGGCTCACTTCTTTTGCACCTATGTTATGAAGCATATTAAAGCCTGTCTATACTATACAAAACCATCAGTCACAAAGGTGTCTAGTAAAAACAGTGGAAACTTTATAAACACATTTTTCTCAACCTGTATTTGCCTGACAGTTTATTTCTACCTTTAGTTTAAATACAACTGTATTTACTGAATAGAATTTTGTAAATTTTTTCTTCTTATGTAGTAAAATTTGTGTCATCTATGATTTCCAGTTTTTAAAAAACTTTTTTTTTTCAGCATGCACAGAGTACTTCAGAAAATTATGACAATTGTAGCCTCTTCCTAGGAACAGGCAGTATATTGGTATGGCTTGGTGTACTTAGATACCTTGGCTTTTTCAAAACATTCAATGTAAGCTGTGTTTATATTTTTTATATTTACTACAAAATATTATCCTTTTCAAGCTCAACTTAACAGATGAATGTGACACACAGTAATATACATCTCGTACACGAATCATCATTACGTTAAGAATTACGGAAGTTATAAATAGCAACTTCTCATGTAAATACCACAGCAAAACAATTTATGCATGGTAATGGAAATGTGTCTTGAGAGCAATTTCTTGTTTCTTTTATGGTAGATAGACACTAATACACAGTGTAATGGAAATGTGTCTTGAGAGCAATTTGGTAGATCGACACTAATACACAGTCCATTCGAGTGGCCCATATTGCAAAACTGGAGTTGTATGCGGATTTGAATTGATTTTCATGATGGAATGTTTTTCCAGCCTTTTTGTGATGTCATAATAAATTGACAAATTAATATCATTCACTTTCCTGTGAATAAGCTCCCTTTTCTTGTAGATATTGTCTATTTCTTAAATTATATAAAATATCTGTCTTAATCTGAATTGTATATCTCTGAAATATCAAAAAAATAGAAATAATCTATCTAATATCTATTTTATATGAAAGGTTAACAATAAGCATGATCTCAGGGTTCCCTATATATTCTTTGTAAATGATGCTGAAAAATACTGAATTTGGCCTGATTTTTAAATAGAATAAAAAAGATAACAGGAAACACCTGCAATGGCTGAAAAACACAGTCAAATGCACAAATATTCCAAGGAAATTTACAAGAAAAAAACCAAAAATAAAAATCAAAAGACAAAAGTAAACAATGATAGGAACTCCAGACAGCCGGACTTGGTACCAGCACTAGCAAAAGGCAGCAGTAAGGTTAAACCCGTTTATGGGTGCCCAAACCTCAAAGCCTTATAACAGGAAAAGATAAATGGTGACATATTATTTTTATTTTATTTTTTTAACAAGTGGATTAGGACTTACAAAATATCTTAAAATAAACGAATTCTGTCTGATATTTTTATTAGGCTTGATCTACCTTAACTTACATATACAAAAATGATGGTAAAAAACAGAAGCAAGCTTCATTCAAGAACTGCATAATTATTTAAAAATATTTGTTCGCTATAAAGTAAGGATCGTGTAAAAGTTTCAGTAACTTTTGAACTACACTGAAAGTTAAATTCTACATTCAAAACATGAAATGAGAGACTTTTTTTAGAACAGAATTTATTCAGAGGACAAATCATATAATTACAAGTACATGCATTCAAACATTCTGTACAGAATAAAATAAAAAATACATGGACATTTAATCAAACATTTCAAATGCACAAAAAAAATTATATGATATAACAATAGTTCACTAAGAAAAATAATAACATATTATTATTATAGCACTATGTTTGAATAAATCTTACTTCTGTTGACAGATCCTAAGTTTAGTATTGAAAAAAGCTTTTCCAAACATGATCCGATTCTTGGTTGGTGCGCTGATGTTGTATGTTGGGTTCATGTTTTGTGGTTGGGTTGTACTAGGACCATACCATATAAAGGTAATTATGGGTTTATGTTAAGATACTGTCCGGAGAATTAATGGCAAAAAAAATAACTGTTACAATATATATGCCTTCATTTTTAGTTCACTTAACCGAAGTTAAGAAGGACTATTGGAATAATCTGGTGTCTATGCCTATGTTCGTGTTGGCATTCAGATGTATATTTCTGCAACTATGCATGGCAGGATGACTGACAGCCTCCAGGAAATTAAGTCTCTTTGACCTATATTTTCCACTTGATTGACTTACATTCAAATTTACATTCAAGATCATATCTCATGAAGTGTACATGGTAGGATCATAAAACTTTGTATATTCATGCGTCTCTGATGGTAATTCAGCATCCAGACAAAATAAGGTCACCCTGACCTATATTTTCTGCTTGAATGACTTACATTAAGGATTATGGACCAGTTCAGAGCTGGGTCACTAAACATGGCAGGATATGTAACCCTTCATTATTTCATTATGCATGCATCTCTGATGTTAGGTCAGCATCCAGGCAAAATTAGGCCACTTTGACCTATATTTTCTGCCTTATTGATTTACATGCAAGTTTACGGACATGTACAGATCTCAGTCACTATTCATGGTATGATCATGTAACCTTGCATATGCATGCATATGGTAGGTCAGCATCCAGGCAAAATTAAGCCACTTTGACCTATATTTTATGCTTTATTGATTTACATTAAGTTTGGGTAAGAGTTCATATTCAGTCACTATACATGGTAGGATCATGTAACCTTGCATATGCATGCATATGGTAGGTCAGCATCCAGGCAAAATTAGGCCACTTTGACCTATATTATCATTTTCAATGACTTACATTCAAGTTCATGGGCAAGTTCATCTCTCAGTCATTATTCCTTGTAGGATAATATCACTTTACCTATATTTTCCACTTGAACGACCTACAATCATGATTAATGACAAGTTCAAACCTCAATCATTTTACATGGTAGGATCATGTAACCTTGCTAATGGATTTATCTATGATGTAAGGTCAGCATCCAGTCTAAATAAAATCAATTTGACCAATATTTTCTGTGTGATCTTCATACATTCAAGTTTATGGATGAGTTCAGATCTCAATCATTGTACTTGATGGAATCATCTAAACTTGCATTTGCATACATTTGAGTTGGTTTTTCAGCATCCAGGCAAAACTTGGTTACTGTGACAATGTGCCCAAAGGAGGTGAACTATGTAATCATTGATTATTAGCATACTTTATTTAAAGGCATGTTCACCTAGTCTAGTAGTTCATTTCTTGAACTCTCATCATTTTAAACCTCAAGCTACACCATTGAATATTAGCAGTGAATCATTTCCTTATTTCTGGCATGCATCAATTCCTAAACTGAATTTATGGTTAGCATTGTCTAAGTCCTGTGTAGGGTACATTAGTGATTTAGTCTTAAAGTGAAATAAAACTTAGTCTTATAAATTTATGTAGCTGTTTCTCTGTAAAACATGTATCACAAGAAGTTAAGGACTAGTCGTCTGAATCAGAATAATTTATCAAATTGAGTTGACATTCCTATAGATATATGTTATTTTACTCAGGACAGGACTTGTCTCACATTCTAAGCAGTGGATAAAACTGATAAGTCATCAATAAATTGGAAACCAGTATGTTTCTTCCTGCCATAACCTCAAAGTAATATCTCCGAAATCCTGCATTGGATTTTTTGAAGGCATACAAAGAAAAACATTTTTGTTTTGGCATATCTAGAGATAATTAGGGCCCCTCCACATAGTGGCTGACGCCCTATAGTAATTACTCTGTCCATCTGTCCATCCGTCCGTCCATGCGTCCGTCTGTCCGTCCGTCCATCCGTCCGTCTGTCCGTCTGTAACAACGTTGTGTCCGGGCTATAACTTTTTTGTCCTTTGAGATACGCTTTTGATATTTTGCATGTAGATAGATCATATCAAGACGATGTGTCATGAACAATGATTGGTGACCTTTGACCTTGACCTTGGTCTTCAAGGTCAGATTTTTGCTTTTCTAGTGCCAAGTTGTGTCTGGGCTATATCTTTTTTATCTTTTGAGATAGGCTTTTGATATTTTGCAAGTAGATAGATCACTTCAAGACGATGTGTCACGAACCATGATTGGTGACCTTTGACCTTGACCTTTGTCTTTAAGGTCAGATTTTTGCTTTTCTAATAACAAGTCATGTGCAGTCTATATCTTTTTATACAACCGCAAAAATTTTGCGGTCATATTATGGTATGGCGCAGTCGTCGGCGTCTGTGGCCAGCATAACTTTGTTTCTAGTGGATGGATCATCTTCAAATTTCAGTATGTGGTTTCTTGGCTATCCCGGGTTTTAATTTCGGGTTTATGGCCCCACCCATTTCAGAAAAAGGGGCCAAAAAGGGGTAAAATTGGGTATTTTTGTGTCTGTGGACAGCATAACTTTGGTTCCAGTGAACAGATCATTTTCAAATTTTAGTATGATGTTTCTTGGCACATGCTTTATCCCGGGCTATAATTTTATGTTCCTGGCCCCGCCCGTTTTAGAAAAAGGGGCCAAAAGGGGTTAAATTGGTTGTTTTCATATATTTGACTGTAGAATCTTTATTATTTATCGTATTTTGATGGGGTTTCTTTCAGTAAACTTCTTAGAAAATTTCCAATCTGGAGTATGCAACAGATTTCACTTGGCATGTACCGTTCACGAGATAAATGTGGCCCAAAAGGGGCGAATTTCAAAAATTTCATTTTTTTATTTTTAGTCCGATTTTGATGCAATTTTTTCCAAAGAATTCCTAATGAAAAATTATTGTAGCGCTCTACTATTAGATTTTTGGTAACTTGTTTCCTTACCCAGCTATGAGGGGCCGAAGGGGGCCAAAATCGTAAATTTACAGATAACCAAAAAATTTTATTTTTCATCGGATTTCGATGGGATTTTTATACCCCCCAACGAACAAAGTTCAGGGGGTAAATAGGAATCACTCTGTCCGTCTGTCCGTCTGTCTGTCTGTCTGTGATAGCTCAAATTTTTTCGTAACTGTTTTCTCAGTAACTACCAATCACTGCCACTTGAAATTTTGTATGCAAGTTTATAACCATGTCCCATACCACAAGAAGCGATTTCAGTTTTGTCGGACATCTACTTCCTGTTTACCGACTTAGTTAATTTGCAAGATCTTTTGCCAATTATAGAGACTTTTCGTAACAGTTTTCTCAGAAACTACCAACACTGCCACTTGAAATTTTGTATGCAAGTTTATAACCATGTCCCATACCGCAAGTAGCGATTTCAGTTTTGTCGGAGATTTACTTTCTGTTTACCGACTTAGTTAATTTGCGAGATCTTTTGTCAATTATAGAGACTTTTCGTAACAGTTTTCTCAGAAACTACCAATCACTGCCACTTGAAATTTTGTATGCAAGTTTATAACCATGTCCCATTCCGCAAGTAGCGATTTCAGTTTTGTCGGACATCTACTTCCTGTTTACCGACTTAGTTAATTTTCGAGATATTTGTCAATCGTTGAAACTTTTCGTAAGTTTTCTCAGTAACTGCTCATCACTGCAACTTGAAATTTTGTATGCAATTTTAGAAGGATGTCCTATACCGCTAGTAGAGATTTCAAGATTGCTGAACATCTACTTCCTTTTTAACAACTTAGTTAATTTTCGAGATCTTTTGAGCAAATTTTAGATTTTTCAGTACACAATGGAATTGTGCAATTATAATTTTTTATGTTACAAATTATATCAGGTATCTTCTACTCCAATGGGGAGTGGGGGGTATCATTTTGTGGCCCTCCAGGCCACAGTACCTCTAGTTTTCTTTGGATTCCTCTTGATGTAAGCTTTCAGAACTATGTCAACGGATTTGGCGTAGCTCTTACCGTTTCCGAGCTATGAGGGGCTGAAGGGGCCAAAATTGTAAATTTACAGATAACCTAAAATTTTTATTTTTCGTCAGATGTCGATGGGATTTTTTTCTTTGGATTCCTCTTGATGTAAGCTTTCAGATATATGTCAACAGATTTGGCGTAGCTGTTACCGTTTCGGAGCTATGAGGGACTGAAAGGGGCCAAAATTGTAAAGTTACAGATAACCTAAAATTTTTATTTTTCATTGAATCTGATGGGATTTTATTCTTTAATTTCTCTTTATGTAAGCTTTCAGTTATATGTCAGCAGATTTGGCGTAGCTCTTACCGTTTCCGAGCTATGAGGGGCCGAAGGGGGCCAAAATCGTAAATTACAGATAACCTAAAAATTTTATTTTTCGTCGGATTTCGATGGGATTTTTTCTTTGGATTCTACTTGATGTAAGCTTTCAGTGGTATTCAACCTGATTTGACGTAGCTCTTGCCTTTCCCGAGCTATGAGGAGCAGGGGGCCAAAATAGTAAATTTACAGATTACCTTAAATTTTTATTTTTCATCGCATTTCGATGGGATTTTTTTCTTTTGATTCCTCTTGATATAAGCTTTCAGCATCATGTCAATGGATTGGGCGTAGCTCTTACCGTTTTTGAGCTATAGAGGGTCAAAGAGGAATCATAAGGAGTCATAAGGGCTAATTTTTATTTTCCCTAGTTTGTGTCCAGCTAATTACTTGGTCAATCTCCTTTTTGCATCCATGCAATTATTGTGTCAAGCTCTTTCCTATGTCCATACTCACTTTAGATTACACTTTTTCAAATTTCAGTGGACGACATGCTGCGGTCGTATCATGCTGCACTCGGCGTAGCCCTTTATTTGTCTTTTAAGATAGGCTTTTGATTCGGCGTAGCCCTTTATTTGTCTTTTAAGATAGGCTTTTGATATTTTGCATGTAGATAGATCACTTCAAGACAATATGTCATGAACCATTTTTTTGACCTTTGACTTGACCTTTGTCTTCAAGGTCAGATTTTTGCTTTTCTTATTACAAATCGTGTCCAGGCTATAACTGTTAAGTCTTTTGACATGTTTGAGGTAGGCTTTTGATATTTTGCATGTAGATAGATCATTTGAAGACGATGTGTCATGAACCATGATTGGTGACCTTTGTCCTTGATCTTGTCTTCAAGGTCAGATTATTGCTTTTGGTATTACTTTCTGTTTATATTTTGATGATATAGTTATGTCCATACTTGTGTTGTGTCCACACTTGTACTGTGTCCACACCTGTATTTTGTCCACAGACACTTGAATTTGCACTTATATATAGTGGGGCCCATAGAGATTGCTGCCATCTCTCCAATGTCTAATATATACACAGATATCCTGTTTCATTGCAGTGTTATTATCTCTTAAGTTTGTTAAACTATGTTGTTTATTGATATTTTTGTATTTACACCGTTTCCCTATAGATGTTAGTTTAATTTATGTTGCTATTCAGATAAGAATGACCATAAGTAAAGACTTTTCATCTTCAGTTTTTTGTCTTTTTTTTGCAATTGCTATAAGATGAAGGTAACTTTTGTTCAAGCTAACATTTTGACATTTTTTTTTTCAGTTCCGATATTTGAGCACATCATCGGAGTGTTTATATTCATTAATTAATGGAGACGATATGTTTGTCACATTTTCTGCAACACAAACAAAGAACAAAGTTGTGTGGTATTTCAGTAGAATCTACCTGTATATTTTCATCTCGTTATTTATTTATGCTGTACTTAATTTATTTACTGGTGTCATTTTAGATACATACGAAACAATTAAGGTAAGTTTGCTTAGAACAGATAGGATAATTAATTTTTTTTTAAATGATGTATATAAAATAATTTTTCAATTTAAATTCTTAAATAATTTTTGAATTTAATTCCTTTGCATTCCAGAAAGCGAAAATCAATGTTTATGTGTCCCTTCAATGAGATTTTAACCATAAAATGCCATAAAAAGGAACATTTTAATTCATATTTTTACCCTTACTAGAAAATAAAGTGAAACAAAAGACAGAAGCATATAGGAGTTTCCGCCGTGATGTCACAAGCTTTAAAATTTATCTTTGGGTTGTAAGAAATCGTAGTCACTGATTAGGGTCATAAAAATGTCATTTTTAATTAACTGGTGAGAATTTGTTATTTAAGAAAAATGGATAATTCTTTTTGGTCTCAATTATGGAATGTTTACACTTTTACAGGATGTAAAAAATATCAACTTTTTATTTTTAATATATATAGAATTTGCATATTTTGTAAACCATATAATTTTTCGAAACTTTCACATTTTTGAAATTCCATGAAAAAATATTTGTCTATTATTATTACAAAGTAAATTGGTAGAAAAAATATGAATATCTCAATGTTTAATATACATTTTACAGATCCAAAATTATGCATATAATAAAAAAGTTATTAAAGATTAAAAATTCTATCCCATTGCTATACAATGATAATTCTTCGGCTTTGCCTACCAAAAATGCTAATTTGCATATGTATATTAGATTTTGTGACGTCACTAATTGGATTCGCAGAAACTCCTATTAGAAGGAGAAACCAGTAAGTAAAATCTGTTGGTCAAATTACAAATTCTAGAGCAAACAACCCAAACATAAAACAAATTCCGATGGCCATCATATTCCTGGCTTGGAAAGGGCATTTCATAAATAAAATGGTGGGTTGAACCAGTCTGTGTGCCTAGTCCATACTAAAAAATTGTCAAAACTTGAAGTGTTCTCGCAGGTAAAATGATTATGATATTCAGTGTACAAGCTACACTAAGGTGAATCATTGTAAATCAATATTTACCCATAGACAACTCAGCACAGGAAATGCCAAAAATGTACAGCATGTTACTGGTATCTAAAAAAACTTAAAGCTCAAGAATGGTTCCTTTGTTAGATTCACTGCTAAAAGCAAAAAGGTCTGGTTCAATATGAAAAAGAAAGGAAATGGGGTAAATGTCAAGGAGACAACATCCCATATCCAGGTTAAAATGACCCAAAACAAAGTATCTATGGGTCACCGTACGGTCTTCAACACAGTGAGGAACCTCACACCATATAGCAAGCCCTAAATGGCCCCAAAAAAGTAAAAAAGTGAATAAATCAATGGAAACAAACCACATCCAATAACCCAAATATCAAGAAACTAAAATTCTATAAGAAGACAAGGACAAGCCAATGACCAACATATTCCTGACTTTGGTCAGGCGCAAAAATTGTGGTGGGGTTAAACTCGTTTTCTTGGATCCAAACCCTCCCCTATGTGTGGTGAATGGCTAAAAATAAATACACAAAAAGACTCACAGTAAAAATCAAACTAGAAAAATAGTCCAACTTATCAAGACGAGTACCCTTACAATGAAGTACATAAAACATGAAGACAATACACACAGGTACTGTCCAGACAAATGCTCACAGTTACTGACAGCTAGCTAAGGACATAATTTCCGTTGACTATGATATCAAGCCCTCTCACATATGAAACTACAATTGAAGTACTTCTAAATAGATTTGGTATAACAACATCATCAATTATGAAAGAAGAACATGATATTGTGCAATGCCAAATACTGCCAATATGATAAACTGTTTAAATTTAGTTATGGTATAAAGCATTTAGGAGATGATCAATATTTTTGCCAACAAAAACTAGAAGTTAAGATTTAACAACAATGCTGTATTTATATCCTTTATGAATAAGTTTGTTCAACAGATTAATAAGTTTGAAAGGACAATTTTTGAATTTATGCGCTTTGTAAATGATATTGCCATAGAAGTTTGGATGTGAAATGCCCTGATGTATAAGAGCCCTGCATGTAGAAATTTGAATTATGTGCAAGTTTGGGGTTATCATTAGTTTGTTGTTAAAAGTACCAATCAGGTTTGAAGTTGAAGTTCAAAAACACCAAAAGTTGCAGGTCTTATTTCTACCCTTGATTGCCTCATGTATGATGAATTCTCAATGTGGAATATTGAAAACAAAGACAGATTTCATTGATTGAAAATTTATTTATATAGGAGTATTATGAACATGGTTTTCCAAAGAGTGAATTATTTGAATTCATTGACCAGTGTCGAGACCCTCCTACCTCAGCTTTATATAGAGGAGAAGACAGGGGTTGCGGAATTTTGTCGTGTTTATGTTGTTGTAAAAGGTATGTTACAGTATAGTAATATAATAGTACATTTGTTTTACTACCATGTTCTTGTCTTAAAAATACATAGTCATTAATGAAATGTTATAAAATTTCTACGCAAATTTAAATATTAAGATATTTTGAGGGCAATTAATTACCTGTAGGAAAACAACAGCAATAGAATACCAAAATAGCAAAAGACAATAAATTGCATAAATTTAAGTCTAGAGATAGAAGAACAAAGGCATGTGACATCCACAAGAAATACAAAAATTAAACACTAAGGCACTCATAGTGTGAACTCTCATAAACAATTAGAGGGGAAAAAGATGTTTTTAAGGATAAGCATGTCCTGCTCCCTATATGGCACAGATAACCTTCTAGTTAGTCAATTTAGAGTATCGTTAGAATTTGCAAGTTTTATCACAGACTGAAACTTATATTTGAGTGAAAGGAGCATGGATACAATATGATTTTCACAAAAATACCTGTATAAGGGGACGACCATTTGATTCTGAGGGGG